>UXGC01000548.1:0-89264 GCA_900480045.1 Eurytoma adleriae | reverse complement strand
TGGTTTAACCGCTACTTATTGGTTAATCTAACTATCTTTCTTACTTGTGCCTTTTTAACCAACTAATTGCTTAATATGACCAACTTTTTCTTCCGTTTAGAGAGCGAGAAGTCTTTCTCCCTTTTACTTGCGCGCGAGCAGTTTTTTGTTTTTTCTCGAAGGCCACTTTCTGATGATGCATTAGCCAAAAAGGTTTGAAGACACTAAAAAGCTAAACAATCTAAGAATGTATAGGTTTCTTTTTAAATTTTTAAAACTTGGGAAAAGGTATAGTACGCGTTTACGCGGGCTTATAGCTATCTCAATGTATTTATATCACACGAAAACACATGAGCTAAACTCGTAAAATGTATAAAATGAAAAATTTTTCACTTTTCATAAATTTTTTTATTGACGACGCGTGTGACGGGGACGTTACATAACATACTTCATACCCCGTGCCCCATAAAATACCGGCTCACTTTAAAATTTAAAAAGTGTAAAATGATGGTGAATTGCGTATAATAATAAAAATTAATCAATTCGAAAAATCGCTATTTTAATCATTTCGTTCTCTTCAAGTTCTTTATCTGTGAAAATTTGAAAGAAATACACATTTTCTACTTCCTAGACTGATGAACTTTGGTTATTACTTAAATTTCAATTGTTCCTCACAAAGTTAGGAATTTGCGGTCAAAGGAAAAAAAAATAAACACTTAAGTACTTCTTAAAGAATTTCACGATTTATTTCTTCATTTATTACACCTAACGCGACGATTCGTGGCGAAGGATCTATTTCAACGGTAAAAAAAAATTCACGACGACGCGCTTCATCTACCTACACCTATGTCGTAATTAACACAGCAATTACCTGGTGTGCGCAATCAAATCTTTATAAAAAATTATCAAACATTTCTAACAAATGTAATTTGTATCCATAACATCAATTTAGAAAAAACTTCACGACAACGCGCTTCATCTACTTACACCTGTATCGTATTAACACAGCAATTACCTGTGTGCGCAATCAAATCTTCATAAAAAATTATCAAACATTTCTAACAAATGTAATTTGTATCCACAACATCAATTTTAAATTCCTCATTGATCCATCACTATTCCTGACCCAAACGATCAGCTTCAAAATACCCACGAACATTCCGCAGGAAGAAACGGATAACGAGATCGCCCGTAAAAAGCACGTACCCGCTGGCCTTCGTCGGTCACGCACGCAAATGGGATATAAAAACTCGCCGAAGTATCCGGCGAATTATTTATTCGGAATTTTGGGGGGCTTTGCGCGCGAATCTCCCTTAGTGCGCCGAGGGCGTGAGCTGGATAATCCGATTAGTTTGCGCGCGTCGCGAACGCGAACTAATAACCCTCTTATCGGCTTTGGCTGAAACTCCGATTTGGATCGCGAATTAAACGAGAGTTCGCCCCCGCCGGACCTTCGCGCTCCTCCTTTTGTCCATCGGGAATCCCGGCGGTGGGGGACGGCGCGCCTAACGTCGCTCTCGCTGCCCAGCTGATTAGCTGTCGCTCGGAGCTTTGCACGGCGTTTTTCGTTTTCGAGAAAAATGCCATTGGAACCGTCAAGTAGAATATCGAAAAATAATCGACTCGTATTTTCTTTCAATTTAATACTCGGTAACAAAGATATAGAAAATTAAAATTTACAACAAACGTTGATTATACTACATAGTCTCGTCCTCGAGATCAATCTGTAGTCACGTCAGTGTACGATCCACGGGACTACAGATTGATCTCTTCGGGCGAATCTATTAGTATAATTATGATCGAACTTCACTTACAGGTAAGTTCGTTTAATCTTATAATTATATTGAAAAAGTATTGAAAAAAGAAAAAAATGTGTGTTAAATATTTTTCGATATTCTGTCAGACCAAGTTAATAAAATTTCATTTTATTTTTCATTCGACGTTAAACATTAATTAAAAAAATTTGTTTTCACTTGATAATGTACAATATTTTTTCCTTTAGTATTACAAATTTTCCTAAAATTCACTTCCAACTCACACTATCAACCCGCGTTCAAAATAATCACTTAATCGTCTTCTCCGACTGTACATCTTCCACGATTAAATCAAAAGCTTTCCCCGAAAATCTCATAAAAAAAAAAGAAAAACTCCTCGCTCGGCTTAAAAATCAGCTCACCTACAGCGCAGTCTCATCCATCAAATATTTACCTTTGTAGCGCTCTCAAAGAAGCTGCGAAAGCTCCGGCGCCCGTCCGACGCTCGCTTACTCGGGGAGTCCCGAAATATCGTCGCGCGGCGCGCATCGAAGTTGTCAAAGCGGGCGACGTCGGCAAAATTGCGATTTCGGCCCGCGGGATATCAAGCCGGTTTTTCGCACGGCCGCGTATTACTCGCCGCCGGGCTGGATTGTGCCGGCGCAAGCTCATCTGGGACGCGTGGGGCAATAGCGGCCGGATGAGGGAATTTTTAGGACGACGGTACGGAGGAGAGTGAAATGTGGACCGAGAGAAGCAAATATTTTGTTTATTAAAACGGCTTTTTATTGTTCCTTTGTTTTACGTTAACTACAATTATTAGTGTAGAAGTGTGGGTTTGGTTTATAGGAAGGTTATTTTGTTTTTGTATTAAAATTGCGGAAATTTTTAATGAAATTTTTGAGAGATTTTTCGTTGTAATTTTAGCAACATTTGATTACGTAGATTACAAAATATTTCAATCGACTTTTTCTATGTTACTCATTATATTTTTAACGTCAGTTACGTAAGGTAAGCAAAAGCAGCCTTTTTCAGGCGTTGAACCAGTGCGGGCTGTATTATTTATAAATCTGAGGCAGCAGACGAGTTTTACCATTAATTATTTTAAATCAATTATGTAAAATTTCAATCATTCTTGAATTATTTTCTGTTTCAGTAAAATTGTCGACGAGAGCAAAAACTTCAAATTTTAATTACTCGTTTCTCATACTGAATTAAATTTATTATTGAAGAAAATATTTGTAGTCAAAGTGGTTTTTGATTTAAGAATGACAATTTCATAATTTTAAGTGATTACTTATGAAAACATCGACCAACAGAGTAGCTTTTCATTTACCTGTCTGAGTAAGCTCTCAACTTTCGTCGAATTTGATTTAAACATTTTTTACATTCATTGTTTGAGTATAGTGCTAGTTTGAAAATTGTTGACAAAAATTTGGCATAATACCTTCTAAAGTTACTAAAATATTTGAATCATGATTTTCATTTACTGTATCACAAAATTTGAATACAAAAACTAAATAATCATTTTGCTTTCTACCACTATTTCTATATATATATACATAATCTAATATACTACTTATCTACGATGGTTTCTATTTATATAATTATTACATACAACGTGTATCATAGTTTATAAAAAATAAAAGACTTCAAATGTGATACATAAAAAGCGACAGATAAAATTATACAATGCAAAAAATAACAATATGTATTAATCATTAAGGACACGGACTGGCTTTTTTAAAGGAATACTATTGTTCGATGATTTTTAACAGGAATAAAAGTATTGGTACAAAAGCTATGTATGTCATATAAAAAAGTTTTTACAATTCAAGTCGTCATTTCTTCTAATTTCCTTTAGACTGCGTCATTCTACCACTACGAAAATTTAATCACGTAAATGATAATCATGAAATAACATTAAACTAAAAATTTTCCTGGAAGCCGGTAATTATAATTTCATTGCGATCGACGAGCTTTTGTCTTCGTTTCACCTAGCGCATGGCTCCTATTATGTAGTTACGCGAGGCTCTGCCAGTTCTGCGTAAGCGACCTGTGAAAAGAAATGACACATCGTCAGAAAAAAGGACAGAATTTCAAGGATTGATTTTTGTCTGAAAAATGAATTGATCAGTGGTAAGGTTACTAAAATTTAGGTTCATGGTACATTAGGTATTTTAAGTGTAACATTAAAAAGTGTGAAGAAATATAGGTAACAAAGAATTCGTTTTTCCAGTTTAATTATAAGACAGTAACATAATTCTTTGTTACCTTCGAAATGTGTTAATTTTTGCAGGATAATTAAATAAGTAATGAACATTAAATAAACGTTATTCAACGATTCTTCATTTTATAAAAGTCAAGAATTTATTGATTCTCGATCGATATTAATAGAACACAAATTTTACCACATTAGTGACATACTAGTTCGAAAAAAAAACAAACAGTAATTTTTATTTTTCAATTTTAAAAAAATTCTGATTGTTACAAAAAATACGCAGGTTCACGATATAGTTGTTATTTTCATTCCGCGGATACCTAATTATTATTTTCCTTCTGCTCTAGGATTAAGCCAACAGATAGCACTCGGTCGGTGAGATTAAAATTCTCGACGACCATCTTGAGTCGGGCAACGCGCTCCAATCGCCCGAGGTTTTACGGCTCGACTTACTTTTTTCCTCGCGCCCCGCAATACTTCGCTCCGCGCGCGCGCCAACCCGAGAGTGCAGCGCGCGGCTCGCGAAATTTTTTTCATTCACTCACAGTTTTTACGACCCTCTCCCCCGCCCACGGCAAAAAAAACCCGCCGCAAGGTGTGATCTTCGGAGTCCCTCGCTCGGAACATTTTGTACTTTAAATTTTCATGCGAGTCTTGCGAAGTGGCGCTATATATTTTCCTTCGGATTAAATGAAATTTAAAGAATGGAATAAAAAAGGAGCGAAGGGGAAATGAAGATATTTCGTAGGAATGTATATTCAGTGTTTAAACGATAGGAACGCGCGGATTGCTGTTTTATCATTCGTGGCATTGTTTAAAATATGCGATTATTTAAAGAATACGACCAATTTATTCGAATGGAAAATAATAAAAAGACGCAAACCGAAAATAAAAATGATCAATTTTTTCTTTAAATTTACCGCCTTTTTACGATGCGCCAATTAAAATACCCGGACAAATGGATCACCGCTCGTCAATATATAATTCGCGCGCGTTTATTATTTAAAGCAAAGCTCTTCCCGGAAGCTAAAACGCATCGATTTTTCTCCCATAAAAGCGAAAATTGCGCCAAAGTGAAAATCCCCATTGAAACTTTGTAATTGATACAGCATTCCCCCTCCCCGCCGGATAATCTCGTTACGTCCCCTTTTCATTATTCCGACCCGGCAGTCGCGAGCGAAACTTGGCGATTTCCGAACTTGCGGCGCGGGCGAACGAAAAAAAAAATGAGAAAAAAAAAAAATAAACATGACCTCGAATCGGCGGATGTAGGGGAGCTCGTGAAAACTCGGGCGAAGTTGCGTCGGAAAATTGCGCGGTCGCTCCGCAAAAATTCATTCCCTCTCGTCGGCGAACCCCGAGCAATCGCGCCTCCCCCCCTGATATTGCGGCTCGAAAAATTGGGTCTTATTTACGAGGGGACGCGGAGCAGGCGGCGCGCGCCTCCTTCGAAATTTTAATGAAGAGCGCGCGGCCCGTCTGACTACTGCCGGGGCGTTACTACTTAGGAGGCGGCGCGCGCGAGTTTTGCTTCGGCGAAAGGGATGCACGCCCCCCTCGCCTCGCTTAACGACTGGCATGTCGAGTTTAATACACTTTAATTGAATGTATCTATCTTGTAGGATTACTTACGGCTTTCTTTTTATCGTGGAGAAGTTCGGAAATGATATTAGAGATTTGTTAGTGTACGTTGTAAAAGTAGGTAATCTCGGAACTTTTTTTTCGGGTGGCTCGTAATCGATAACGAAATATTTTTAAAGGATATTTTTTATTTTTTTTAGTATGGTTTTTATTTTATAAGTACTCTAGTAAATTGGAAGGATATCTTGATTTTCAATGTTTTTGTATTTATATCTGCATTTGTGCGATAAAATTGGGAATTTATTTGGAAAGCATTACCCCCGTTTGATGAAGTATTGAAAAATAATCAACACGAATTCTTTTTTTAATTTAATGATTATTGGCAGAGACATCGTACTTCGAAAATTCGCGTGACGACGCGAAAGTTATACTATGTAGATAGAATATACATGGTGGTCTCAAAAGGTTGTATTTTCAAAGGGCAATATCTTTGTTAATAAACATCGAATTGAAAACAGAAAAAATACACGTCGATTATTTTTCAATATTCTGTCAGGAGGATATAATGGAATTGTTCATGCAAATTCCCAATTGTGCATTTATTTGTTCACTTCACGTTCGGCACGACAGGTAAATGACCTACTATTGCTCCCTTTTATAAATAAATTTGCTGCCTCGCAAACAACTGTTTTTTCATCAAACTTTGAAAAGTATTTAAGGCTCATACCTTTTTTAAATTTACAAAATTGGTACAAATAAGTGAAGTCTACCTCTAATGTCAGTTCCTCCGTTTTTTAAAATTTTTGGTCTACGAGTCAATTTTTTACAAAAATAAACTTTAAGTTAGAGTGTTTTTAAAAATTCCTTAAAGGGTCAGAATAGATTATTACTGACTTAAATTTTTAAAACAAATACGAAAATAGTTGTCTTTCTTGCAAAAAAAATACGCACTGCGAAATAAAAATTTGTCTATTGCAAGTGGCATTAGTTTAGAAAAAGATGTAAAAAAAAACTTTACCTCTGCTATTTAGACAAACGGATAAAACTTGATAAACGTGTGAGTTCACACGGAAGCGCAGCTGTGCGTTTCGGCTTCCGTCATCGGACATATAGAAGGCGTAACTCCAATCAGGGATTTTCTCGAAGTCAACCTCGTTACGCGAACTTTGACGCGCGCCAGCAGAGTAACGCAAGCTTTGAAATTAGCGATGCGCGAGAATCCTAATATCCACTGCTCCCAATTTATCGCTACAATAAAAACGTTGAAAAACTGCAGTTTTTAGAACTGGCATCTATACGAGTTATTCGATTGACTTTTTTGTACAAACGTTAATTCAATATAAATAAAAATGTAGTTTATTTGGCAAAGAGGTTTAAAATATTAAATAACAAAATGTGTATAAATTATATAAATTTCTCCTTGTAAATTAATTAGTTTCCTGGTAAAAACTAAACCACAATTGTTTTCAATCACCAGTTAATCCTAAAGAAAGAAAAAAACATTTTTTTCTTAAGAAAATAAACAAGTTCCAAAATTTTGCATGGGTAGTAGTGTAATTCGAACTACCACAAAGAAAAGTCTTTTACCAAGAAAAGAATTACTTATAGGAATGTTACAATAAACAAAAACTTTTAGGAAATTTTCCTAACAAATTTTCTACAAACGAAGACTGCATTTGACCATTTTTTTAAAAAACAAAGTAAATTCTTAATAATAATTTTTTTAAATATTTCATCCTATTTATTCGCTACTATAATATTACGATCGACATCAAAAAATTAAAAAACACTATTGCATCACAAGACTAACCGATCATCCCCTTCCTCGGCATCGTTAAAACGAAAGACTCCGGTGTAATTGATATGCGTTGCATCGAAACGCGCGCGTATAAACATTAATTCGCATCAATAGCGCGAGGCCGGGACAAGCCGGCCGTGGGCTCAGCCGCACGCCCCTATGAATTTCGGGCAAATCGGGCGCATCGGCTCGTTAATATTCGCGGCCGAATCGCTCGGCATTAAGCCCCGGAATTAATGGCCACCTGTGGGGGAGAGCAGGGGACGAGTCTTTCGCAGGCGGCGCCCGACGGCCCTTTGATCGCCGCGGAATCCATTGTTCCAGCGAGACGTATACCCGTAAACCCCGGCGAATACGCCGTCTTCGCATCTTCGCGATATTGCTCCTAGATCGGGTATTTATTTAGTTCGAGCGGTATGCTTTTTCGGCGCAGAGTGACGAAGAGAAGTTTAGATTTGTTCCGTTAAATTTTTTTACAATCGAAAGCTTTTTTTGTTATTTTACACTGAAATATATCTATAGTTTTAAGAAATAATTGGATTGCACATTATCTTCTTGAAGTAAGAACATAGTTTTTAAATCTTAGTATCATAGTATTCATTTAAATCAATCATCGAACAAACTTATGTTAAGAAAATAATTTTCTTATAACAATTTTTTATATCTAGAAAATTTGTTTTTTCATTGCAAATTTTTGAATTTGTGATGAAAATATGCTATAAAAGATGAAGCTTTCATTTCGAAATTTAAAACTCTTAATTAAATTTTTCATTTTATATACAGATGTATTAGTGAAAAGTTTCAGTTAACTTCTTTATAATAACTACAACAAAAAATTGCTGGCGAAACTTTAAGTAGCATTTTAAGCAATTTATGAAAGCTATTTTACTTTTCTTGTAGGAGACAATTAAATTCTTAGATACAAACTTGGGTAGGAATTTTTCTCATTACTGACGGACAAGAGGGTGGGCGAAAAGAAACAAATGAAGAATGCAGAATGGAAAAAGGAATTTGCGCTATGGAGAAGAAAATTATGGAAAATAGTTGTGAAGTTTCAGAAGAGCAAATATAAAAAAGAACTGAGTAAATAACTTCAGCCAGCAAAAACTATTTCTCAATACTCTTATACCGTGGAAATTAACAAAAAAAATTTTTTACATGAAGCACTATAGATTATCAATAATTTTTTCTTACTATCAAAGAAACACGGATAATCGTAGTTATACTAAAATAAATTAAAAGTTTCTATTTAAAAAAAAGACGCATTATGTAATTACAGCGAAAATTAGCACAATTAACAATCAATAATTATTCAAGATTTTTTTTATTCGAAGTTGATCAGATTGATCTGAAGTTGATCAGATTCTGACCAGAAAATCAATCATATTCTGGTCAACTTATGATAAATTACTAATCGCGAAGAAACAATGAAATTCCAAAACAAAAAACATTACCATCTCTTCGGGCAGATTCGCATCGCGTTTAAAGGAGTTAAGCCCCAAACTGGCGCGGATGCCCAGCCCCGGCATTATCTAAGAGCCTTGAGCGGCCGGCAGCCGTAATAGCCTATACCTAACGGCTAATTGCATTTACGAGAGCGATTCACTCGCGCCGAGCGTATATGAGCCTGCCTGGGCGGGCGGGCAAAGTGATTTGCGACGGTGGATCAGAGCGCCACACGTCAAAGGTTCAAGATGCATTAACATAATGCCGCCGTTCAGCGCGCCACCGCGAATATTGGCCCTTTCGACCGAATTATTTGCCGGCTGATTTGTGGATACTGCTAATTACTTGGATTCTTGATCGCTGCTTGAATAAATCTCACTGAGGCGCGCGGATTTTGTTAATATTTGAATATTGCTTTTTGGGAAGGATATTCCGAGTGAAAAAAATATGGATCCCTTGATTTCTTACTGCGTTGTTCTAGTTTGGAGGAGTGAAGTAGTGCAAACGCGGAAAATATTTTCACTTTCAAATGCATAAAAATGTTTAGTGCTTTGTCGGAGATTAATGGGTTGAATTTCGCAGTAAAGTGCCGGCCGGATGTCCTATACCTTAGTCGCCTGTCGCCAATGTGCTCTGTCCATTAACTAATCTTGGAGATATAATATGTGAAGTTGAAGAAAATAAAAAACTACATAGATTTCATTTTATTTCAGATTTACGCATCCCTTGACTATAAAATTTACTAATTTTTAGAACAAATTTTTAAGAATGAATGATTTTTCTAAAGTACCGCTGACGAGCTAAACCCCATTACTATAAGGTAAAATAACAACTGATTCTTACCAAAAAATTAAAATATTTCCACGTTTCCTATTAATTTTTAATTTACTTTTCTTTAATTAATATTTCTTCATTATATACCTTGCTGAATAAGAAATAAAAAGAAACAAAAAACACTTATATCACGGTTGCTTATAAAAACTTTAACTAGAACACCTAAATATAAACAGAGTCATGTTTTTAGTACTCTAATTCTCAAACAAAAAAATTACATACTGCAATATTTAAATAATAACTATAATTATAAAAAGTATCAAGTGTTTTTGATAATTTTAGGACAAACGCGCAAATTTACTAAAATAAAGACCGTTGAAATTTTTGAAGATAATTATTATTGACTTTCCATTCCATTATCGCGTTGGTAACGCGGCGAGCAAAGTGGAACGCAACTATTGTGTTTAACAAAAATAAACTAACGCGCATTCAAAAGAGCATTCAAACGAGCGCAGAGAACCGCTACAGTCGAAAAATAGAAAAAAGAAATTTAGGCCCCAAATAAATAGCATCGAACTAGGGTAACTGAAACATTCGCCCCGAGTGAAAAAAAATTTGACGGCCCCGTATGATTCATTCAGACCTCAATTAGCGCCTGAATTGCTCCAAAAGTTCATTTTAAATGGGTTTCTTTGCGAGCCTTCTTTTTCGGCACAAGGACGTTTCCGTCGAGAAATGCGAAACGTCAATAGATATTTTAAAATACACGTATTCTTTAAAATAGTTTATATGATTATTTAAAATACAAATTCAATTCTATAATTCGACATAATTTTATTTTATTCGTAATTTTTTTGTAATTCCTTTTCTTGTATTCAAGACAGCTAATTATACCACTATTATATCTAAGCAAATAGTGGCACTGCGACTGCGACGGAAAAAGTGGAGCTGGAAAAAATTGTCCGTCTGCGCATATAAAACAAAAACAAGGCACACAATCTTCAATAATAAATGCATACATTACCAAAAGCCCCTCCACAATTCTTCTATTTACACTTTTTCATGCGTTTTCTTCCGCACCGTAGCCATTAATAATCTTCCCTTTTTCGATTTGCCTTTACGCTATACTCCTTTTAGTACGTTTTTATTCTCTCAATATCTTTTGTTTAATTTTCCCTCCCGCTCCTCCTTTAAACTCTTCCCTCCGCGCGCTTCGGCTCGCCTCTTTTTTTTATCATTTCTTTTTAGATGAAATATACGATCTTCCTTTTTCTCTACCTTTGCGTTTTCTTACCCGCGATATAAAGTTCTTTATTTAAACAACATTAAAAATAAAACGAGTCAAACGCTTGAAATATACTCTCTTTAAGCTGAGAAGTTATTAAATAACTCGTAGTGGAGTGAATATTTAATCTAACAAAAGTGGAGTATAATTTATTTGTCTATAACTTTTAATAAAAATTAATATAGGATTCGATAGTTAAGTATTAAATTGTATGTCTGTTATAATTTTTTACTTTATAAATCGAACTTAAATAATTTAATTTAATTGTTCTATTAACTACCAATATTTAATTCTTAAAATAAGCGCTGCAATAGTATTCTCCTCACAATCATCCTGTGAAAAATTGACGATTGATCGAAATGAAATTGAAAGCCCGAAAAAAGAGCCGTACCGAACTCGTCACCCAATAAACTCCAAAATCTATCGCGAGGCTCGAACAAAAAATTTTTTTAACCAAGCTCCCGCAAAAAAATCGCTCGAAAAAAAGAATAAACAAGTCGCAGGCTGCAGCTGACCACCGGCCGAGGGTCGATTTCGCACGCGTCATAATCGACGGGGCGATCCTTCAAAAGCGCCTCTTTACGAGGCGCGACCTACGCGCCGATCGATGAACGACGCGCGCCCGTAAAAACGTCGCTCCTTCGGCTGGTTTACGACGGGCCGCTTCGTGATTTCCATGTCGCTGCGGACAAGCACCGAGACGGTCATCACAATTTTTTCCCGCTTCGGAGCTTCCTTTTTTTCGTCCTCGATTTTTTTTCTGCGGCGCATCGAGATGCGCGTATATAGCCGTAAATTTCGGTCTATTTTCACTTGACGAGAATTGGATTTTTAACGACGAGGGAAATTCGAGGAGTTACGGTGATACGAGGAGTTAAGTGCGATGTTACTAAATTTTATTAAAGTATCAGAAAATATTTTAAATAATTTTTTATGTAATAAGTGAATCTTTATAAAATAAAATGTTTAAAAAATTTGGGAAGTATCTATTTCTTTATAAAATGAAATATTTACAAGAACAGATCTAATTTTAAACCACGAAAGTAGAAACTGACGAGTGCAGACAGATATTGTTTTTTAATTTCTTTTTAGTTTCACTTGAATAAAGAGGTCACATAGCACTTGAATTTAAAATTTCATTCTTGCTTCGCATGCTAATGTAATACGCTCAATTTAAATAATCCGAGCTCGATAGACACCGTTCTTTCTGAGAAAAAACAGTCGATGCAGGTTAATGGCAAAAAAAAAAATTGAATGCGACATTTTCAACGGGTTTATTAATACCCCCCGCGAATTTTCGAAAATCATAGGGTCCGATGATAAGCTCGCATGACGGTAACTACTTGCATCGCGTGCCGCGTGCATCGCAAAAAGGAGAGTCTAATGAAACGGTTACGCGTTACAGTGGCGCGGACACCTCGATTGATCTTATCTGGTTCATGGAAATGACTTAGTTTCATTCGCCGCGAAAAAAAATCCTCCCTTTTCCAGTGCAAAAAACTGTCTTGCAACGAAAAATTCAAAGCAAAACAGAAAAAAAATATGTGCATTGGATATGCGTCTGACCAAACTAGTATGTCACTACTGTAAAAATTAATGTTTCAACTTACTTAATCCTAGAAAGTAAATAAAAATAAATGGTAAAGTTACATGCACGTCTGCAATTTTACAGACGAATTACAAAAAGAAAACAAAAATTGTTTAAAAATACGAGCACCTAGACTAATGACAGTACGAATTATTTATACGTGCTCCTGATTTTTAAACAGTTCTTTATTAAATCCAAACCGTGATTTTGCAGCTCCACACTGAAGACCTTAGAGAGGGAAGAAAAGTTTAAAAAGTAAAAAAACAATATAAAAGAAGGAAATAAGCAAATTTAAAATAATTTATTTAATTACTTCAATATATTTGTGTAACTTCGACGAATTCATACATACAGTGTGACACAGTATTTTACATTATAGCTTTGGTTAGTTCTCGATAATTTCTGCAAGGCTGTGGTGTATGCGTGTGTGTACGTGTATGTGTGTATGGGTGCATGGTGGACCTACGATTTCACTGTGCTCTCGTTTCGAGAGTAAAAAAAAAAGAGGGCCAAGAAAAAAAAAATAGTCACCGTTGCCTTAAATCCGCGCGTAAGAAAAAAAAAAAGAGTAGTCGAAAACAAGTAGAATGAGCTGCACGACGCACGAACAACGTAGGCGTACATTTTTTTTCTTTCGATTTATTCAGCGGCAGGGAAAAAAAAAGGTGTGTTACAAAATGTTTTCTGTTGTTTTTTTTTCCTCCTCACGGATTACAATTAACCTTCACGCATTTTGTAAAGTAAATAGACGTATAGACAATTCTCTCGCTTGAGTAATAATAATAATAGTAATAGTAATTATAATTATAATAAAAATAATATAATAATATAACATATTACAGTACTTCTGACTTATATAAAATCAAGAACGCAAGTTACAAGCATGCACTTAAACGTATGTATACGAGATTAAAATTAACTGTATGATAAAACTAAGATTTTTAGTAATGGCGATTCTTTTTTTTTACAATAATAAATTTCTCATTACCTCCGACTTTACATTCAGAAAAGAGCGCCGAAACTAATTTCTCCATTAATTGTGCACGATTATTAAGCTTCCACGGATTGAGCATATATAGAGTAGCGCGTGTGATTCTCTCTCATTTCTTTTTTTTTTTTAAACATTTTTTCCTTTATTTTCGTAAGACACTAAGTGCTGTGCTTCTGAATGTAAAATTCACCAAAAAAAAAGAACACGTGCAAAATGTACAGACATTAATCGATGGATTTTTAAAAATAAAAAATTAATTAATCGTAGATATTCTCCCTTCGAAGAGGCGTGGACGAGCCTTCGCGAGCGAAACCGACGGTGGGACGCACACAAAGACAAGAAAAAAAAAACAGCGGCGGTAGCCTCCTTCGGACACTCAGGACAAGGACGGAGCTCTCGTTTTCTTTTTTATGCCTTCCTCCTCATTTTGACGCTTCGCAAACGCGGTACACAATTGTCTGGCAGTTTGGTGCGGTTTTGCTGCTTATTTTTTTTTGCTTTTTTTGGAGAAAGAGAGACGCAACACAGAGAGAGACACGGGACTTGCGGCTTTTTTTTTTGTTCGTCGACGACTGCACGAAGCTCGAATGGATGGTAGCGTCCACGTAAAACATTCCTCCACGACTTTGGATTTGTGCACTTGGCTGTGTCGCTTGGCGCGTCGAAGTTGGGCTCGGGGTTTACGCGTTGATAAAAGCATGCGAATTAAAAAAATTTCCAGTCCTCATAGCGAATGATTAAAAAAAAAGAGTACGCGTCACGATTTAAAACTTGCGGTCGACTTCTGCTGATTTTAGAATGCGCAATTTTTTTCTTTTCAATTTACACATCTTTAGGAACTCAAGATCTTGTCGGATAGTATAATCGGGAATGGCTAAATAATTATGCACCGCGTTGATGAACTAGAAAAAATGGGACACTCCCGTCGTTCTTACTAGACCGCCAAATCCCAATGTGAATTAAAAAAAAATCGTACGCTTATAATCGACATTTATTACAGCCATTAATAAGAAGTCATTTAAAATACAGCGATGAGTAAATTGTAACATTAAGATTACACTACATTTAAAACGTCTCCAGAATCGAATACGATTCGTTCGTTCATCGCGAACAGCACCCCGTCAGATGTGAATTAAAATGAAAACATTGAAAATAGGAAAAACTTCATCGATCAATTCAGCATCACCTTAAAAGCTACGTAAATACAATTAAAAAATTCGAGTCAAAGAAAAATTTCGAATCATATCATTTTTTTTTTATTTCGACATTATACTTGATCAATCGCGCGAAAAATCGGCGATCGCTTCGCGCTAAAAAGTGTGTATATGAGATTACGACGTTGAAAGCGGAGGGACGTAGGCCTAATCACCGGTGAAAAGCAGCAGAAGCCGCGAGGCTCGCGCGAACCCAGCTTCGACGGCGGCGCGCAACATCTTCGCCGGAGTATCGGTCGATCGGTGCTCCCTCGACCGGTGCTCGCTAATGAAAAAGGTATACCGGTTGGTAGTTTGCCTGGCCTTTCGTCTTACGTACGCTTTTCTTTTATGCCATCATCATCGTTTTCTTTCTTTTTTTTTATGCTTGTTTGCTTTGTAAATGTGTGCTAGTAGTTGAGTATATATATATACAGCGGTGCAGGAGTGTCTAAAGTAAAAAGTACTCGCAATATCGTGAGACAATATACCTAGGCGAGACAGGCCACATTTTGCGTGTTTAGGATGTCGCCACCCCGAGCCGGGACTGCCGTACTGCAACAGACACCCGAAACGCACGTGAGTTTATGCAATTCAGACGGGACACATTGTTTTGTTAATTTGTTTTTTTTTCGTCAAGCTACCTTGACATTAACAGGATCTCCAATTTAAATTTCAAATTTTAACTTTCATTTGTTGTACACCTTCTTAGATACTTCAATTTATTTTTTGTACATTTTTTTAGATACTTAATTGCGAAACTATATGTGATTTTTTATAAGATCCTGTTGATGCTCAAGGGAGTTTGTAGCTTCACCGATTGTCATAAAAATTCGGTGAAGCTGTACAACAAAGACATATTTTCTGCTTCGTGGATATCCGATATGGTTTGCAAGCTCCTTTTTAACAGTAACAAAATTAATTCAAGTTTTTAATTTCAATTAAAATTAAAGTCAACTGCTTTGATTTTATTTCGTGTGCGTTTTCGGCTCTTTATAAGCTGTAACATAAACTCGCATAAAAAAACGGAAACCAGAGATAACGCAGCACATTTTTCAAGAGTGCCTCTACAATTTTGTTTTTCTAAAATAAAGAAAAGAAAATGTGACTCATACGAGCTGGACTATTAAATAAAGCAAGAGAGAAAATTATAAATTTTAAAGTCGCAACTGTTCAACTAAATTTTAATTTTAATCGCAGCTTTAGTTTGTGATATTTTCATTTAAAAATTATTGTAATTTTGTAGGAATTTTAATTTTGAAAATTAAATTAGACTGGAGCTTGCGAACGATATCGACGAAACAGCATGATTGAAATATTCGCATGCCTGAAACATCATCACAAAAAAATCACATGACTCAGGACGGTAAAAAATCATTGCAGGACACTAAGAGAGAAAAACTGGATGCTGTTAGTGTGGAATAAATTTTTCTTGTTAGTTGTAAACTGCTGCACATTCAGAACTATTAAAAATTGGTTATTTTAAAAGGGACTTATATGACTGGACTTGTCCCTCATTCATATTAAAAAAGTAAAGCTTTGCGTAAAGGTCATCTAAAAATGAGCTTTTTCTTCACTTCTAAAGCAAGAAAATTACCGCAAGGATATAAATAACCGAAAAGATAAAAAATTGCTATCAGCCGACTAATTACAAAGTGAGAGAAGTCCATCGACATAAAAAAACTCGTATGCTTTTTTTACACTGACATTTTTGAATACAGAAATAGAATGAAATCACGAAAGAATGATGTATAACGCGGCGCATTTGATGTGACAATGGCAGATTTATTACGGTAAAACAGTCGCCGCTATAAAACCACCTCGATCAACAGCGCGATATAAACGCGTTTGCGAAATCGTATATCGCATGATGCGACCCTTCATTTTATTTCTGATTTCTGCAGTAATGTCGACTCTCCGATTGCGATAAAAAAAAAAAACTCGTTTCCTCTTCAAAATCAAAGCTTCGATACCCGTTTACTCGGCGAAACGGAAATTCATCACAATCAAAAATATAACGTTGAAAAAAAAAGCCGATGGATTCCTTTGTAGTACCAATTTTTGTTCGAACGGTGTATATGTAAGTCCACCGAAATAAAATTCGAACGTAACAATCAACGTGAAAGCCGTCATGAGGAGACAAGTTCACAGCCAATAAAAAGGGGACGGTGGGAAGATAGAACGGTCGCGTCGTCGACAGGTGCAGCAATTCGTCGCGGACGACGCGACACGATGAACGGCCAATCGAGGTTTAAATTCGATTCGGCAGTAAAGCCTAGTGTACATTTTATCTATCTGTTAATAAAACTTTTATTAAAATCATCGAACTAATTTAATTTATACGACGAATCGAATGGTTACCATTATGCGTTCAATTTTATTGTTCGACTGGCCGTTCATTTGCTTACAACAACAAATTAGATATTACTTCAATATTTTTAGTAATAAAATCATATTAATTAAATCACAAATATAAAATTATATACAGAATGTTAGATAAATCATCAGGTCAATCATGGGCATCTGCAAAGCAAAAGTGTGGTTAGTAATATTCATCGAAATTAGTATAAAATATAAATAATCAATAATAATTATTCGTATTCAAAATTTCGTAAACGCTGCAATTGTAAAATAAATCGAAAGAGAAGTAACATACCCGTCAAAAATTAAAAAATAACATTCCTCCCGCTCGTTACCGCCAGAGGCACACACACGACTAGACAAATAACGCGCCACCTGATAAAAGGCCCGGCTAAAAGTGACGCGTCCCGCTTCCTTTTTTTTTCCCTCTTTTTTTTACACGAGGGGGGACGATACCGCGGTCGCAATTTTCAGCGGCGCGCGCGAACGCATCCCGCGCCTTATGTATATTTCATGGGGATCCTCGCGCGAGCGCGCGCGTCGCGTACACACCGCGACTCGGCTCCCTTTTGCGCGCTCTATTTTTTCTTTTTTTTTTTTTTAGCGGCGCCGCGGTACTTCCAGCGGCGCGTGTAAACTTTACGATCGGCGGATAAACGCGCCGTTACCGGGGGCTACCTGGACTCCCTCGATTTTACGCGCTTCGCGCTTTGACTGAGAAGGGAGTCGGTGACTTTTTTATTCCGCCGGCGGACGGGGGATTTTAGTGCTGCAACGTTAATTGTCGAATAAAGGGGCATTTTTTTTATTGCGTTCTTTTTCGCGTTACCGTTACTTCATTTAGAGAGTCGTTGGAGTGATGCGCGTGTGGAGAGAAATATTGGAGTTTCGAAGGAAGGTGTTATGGATCATCTTGTCGGCAATATTGTGTTGGTCAACTTAACTACCTATATGATTTTTCGAATTAAACGTGGGTTTAAATCGATCAAAATCGCATTTTTATACTGAAAAAAGTATTCTGGTAAAAAGAGATCATTTTTTTCATAGTTTTTACAACGATTTTTAATCCATTTTATGGCTGAAAACAAGTCAACTATTTATTACTCTTTTTTTACATGCAATACTCAATTCTACTGGAAAAAGTTTTTTTTATATTTTTTAGTCCTAACTATTTTTTGTCGAGGCGACTACATCATAAATCACGGTTACACAATATTATACCATTTTTTTCAGTGTATAATTCGCTTTCTAAACTCGACGGTAAATAATTCATTAAACTTTAGTCCCGAATTTCAGAGTTATTATTATAAATCTACACTTACATGTAAAATAAGAACAAATGTAATAAACAAAAATTAGTGTTTTTTTAGCAGACACATAAATTTAGAGCGCGAAATTTGAAAAACTTTTCTTACGCATCGCAACATGCGAATAACTAAATTTAAAAATCGTCAGTAATACCTACAAACTGCCTTTACTAATTCACAAACTTTAATTAATTTAAAAGTTGTCATAAAAATTAATAACCTTATTTCGAATACTCGCATCCCACCGGCAGGAACTCCATGTAACTCCAAAAAAGTAAAGTAATATTAAATCGTAACCGATAGATTTACCCAGCCGTACTCAATTACAACTTGCCACCTCGACAAACGAACCTCGCGGAAAATCGACGTTTTAATCGAGCCGAGCCCGGCGGGCAATTAAGCGTCCGTCAACCTGGATCCGCGAAAAATCCGCGCGCACTCGACGCCGGCGCCTCGAAGTTGGGCTCCGGCGAAAATTTACACCCGCCGCGCGCAAGTAACGAGATAATAAGGGGCCTCGAGGAGGGAAACGTCAGTCCCGGGCCGACGACGCTCACGCGAGCCGAGGCCGTGTGCGTGCGCCCGGCGAAATTAACGCGTCAGGAGTTCGTTAATAAGGCGCAGCCCACGACGCCGGGGGAGTTAAGAAAGTCGCGCCCAACGGGCTTGGGTATATCTCGCTGATATATCGCCCCGCGGAAAACAACGATTCCAGCCGCGCGCGCACGGCAGAAGCTACGCTGAATTATTTAATCAAATTGGGAGTTTAATTTACCGCGGACAAATGGGTCAGTGCGGCCGTGTCGAATAACTTGAGAAAATATTGGCGAGAGAAAGAATTTGAAGAATTGTGGATTCCTGCACTGAAAACGAATTTTGTAGATCTAATTAAAATTTTCTTGAACGCTTACGAAACTATGTGGTTGATTTAACTAACTATTTAGTTGAATTAACTAACGTTTTAATCGAATAAACTAAATATTTAATTAAGGAGGATTAAACAGAATTTTAGTTGGATTTTTTTTTTCAGTGTGTTAAAATTGATTACTTTGAGTATTTTTTAAAACGATTTTTAAACGTGAAGTGGACGAAAAGTCATTTCAGAATTACTTAAAAAACTTAAAAAAACAAGATGAAATAATTGTTTTATGTAAAAAATCAAATAACTTTTCAAAATATTGATATATATACCTGCCAATTAATACGTGGAATTGATTAAATTCGCGGCCCACAACATTTCAAGTCCAATCACTCGCAAAAATGAAATATTTTAAAATAAGGAAACCATTTCAATAACAAACGTAATTGTCAAACTTTTTTATAAAAACATTTCAAAATACACGAGAAAATTGCTGCATTTATTCTGTCCAAACCATATTTCGCTAAAAGTCTTTCATTTAATTGAATCTATGTATAAAAACACTTACTCGACTATTTCCACGCGCCAGTTTAAAATGAAAAACGTAATAACAAATTTTTATATCGATTTTAACATTTTCATACTGTTAACTCTACAAGCTATTTACTTTTTCATTGCAGGTTTTCATGTATCCGCAGCAATTTGATTTAAAGTATAATACGAATATAAATAATTTCATATTTTCCCCTCTTCAAAAGAAAAACAGACATTTCGTTATAAATTTAAGAAAAAAAGATAGCCTCATAACACAAAAAGAAAATCGTCTTTCAATCACTTAAAAAATATAATATTTTGAGTGTATAAACCTTATAACTAGAAAAAATTATTTCAATCGAATAATTTTGAATACGCAACTTCAGCAAAGGCCGGGAGATAAAATTCGTTAATAAAGCAGCGCATGCCGAAAGCTCGCAATGTACAATTAAGTCGAATCCAGGGATTCGAGCGACGCTTGATCATCGAGGCTTGATTTCAGCCTGTGTAAGCAGCGAAAAGCAACGCGAGCGCCTCCCAATTAAAGCTAACCTTAGAGATTTCACAAGAGGAGCCGCGAGGCGGAGCAACAAGCCGAGAAGCAGATATAGATCCATTGTCAAAGGCATTTCCGTAACAAAACACACGACACACTGTACACTGTTCCATCAAGATTTTCCACGATTAATGAGCCAATTTACTATCTCGAGTGAAGCCGACGAATATTTTCGACGTTTAATTGAATGAGACTCGCGGAGTAAGTAGAAACAGTGAGTAATGGCGAGACGTTTTTCTTTCAGAAATTAATTTTACCTCGCACTTTTCATTTTTTTTTTTTTTGTTATTTACGCAAAAAAAGTAATTTTTTGTCAACGCGTCGACGTAAAATCATCATCAATTTAAACTAGTACATTAAATTTTGATTTGAAATTTCAACTTTACAAATTTTAATTCTTTTTTAAACAAACAAAGTGACGCATTCGGTGACATCTTCGTGGAAAATCTCGTAGAGCAAGAAGCAATTGGCAAACATCCCCGGCAGGTGTGTATACCTTCACTGAATAAGGGCGGGTTTCCTGTGGTTCATGTTAAAGAATCGGAACTGCAGTCGCAACGTTAGGTCTTTCCGTACTGTTGGGAAAGAATAAACAAACATGTGTGTGAGTCGATCTGCCGATAATTACTAGCTCCAGCGGGACAATGTTTCGGGGGCCGAAGTACATATAAGGTGACTATACGTTGGGGCAAACTTTCGTCCTCTCGACTCGCGAGAAGTTGTGGGGAATGTTTTACTCTACTTTGCTTTTCATTGTGTGACGACGGAAGAACTTCGAAACTTTTCGTTCCTTCTTAAAGAAAGATGCTTAATTTTTAATTATTGCAGATTTAGAGAAAAAAGAAAATTGAAAAAAAAAACGTGATAAGTGAATGCTGAAATTGTTTTAAGCAATGGAATTTCGAAGTTCTTTCTCTTTTGAGTAATAAATTATTATTTATATTGTTGACTAAGAGAACACATCGCCTGGTGTATCTGAAAATACATTTCTATGCAGGTAACATTGAGTTTCTGTAAATGTTTTAGTTTAATAAATCTAGTGGTAATATTGCAAAGCAGTGATAGAAAATTATTGTGCGTTGGGTTTTAAAATTTAGAGTGTCTGCCCTGTTGAAAATAGTCTAGTTTTCTTCACTCGATGAAGCGGTTTTTCAGATATTTTTCGCCAATTTAATTGCCACTTTTCAAACTATTAGATAAATCATTAAATATGCGAAAAAGCGTTACATCGATGTGAGAAAATTCGATCTTTTCCAACAGGGTGAATTTGTTTATGTTAGACAGATAGAGTGACTGAAATAAGAGTAGTTTCAATGTTAGTGTAAAGAGTGTTTTGAGAAAGACAAGAATATATTTGCAGATTTTTTTTTGAAGAATTCAAACCGAGTAACCAATATCGACGAAAGAAAAATTGTAATGAAGAAGTAGTTACTAAAAACCTTGAAAGTTTTGCCAAAAACAAATGAAAACCCATACAAATGATCTAGAACGAGTTATCATTGATGAAGCCTAAATTTTTCCAAATTATTATCTATACAATTTTTTCATCCAGAAAAGAAATATTTTAATTCTAAAGATCAAATTAACGTTTCAACATTTTAGTCAACATCACAACTGATGGTAAGTAACAAATCTATTCTATGCATTTGAAAATAAAATACATCAGTTATATCAAACGAACGTGATAAACATGTACAGTTGAACAAATTCACATATAAAAATCACATAAAAAACTAAACGATAAACATTACAGATTTCAACTATCACGAAACAGATAGTTAAAGAACAATTAAAACGACCTAATAAATTCCACTTTAACAGGAAAATCGACATTCGACATAAAACGGAGCACCGAAAATAATTAATTGATAATTCAAATTTATTTACAGACAACTAGTTGATTTAAAAGTAAAGTAAGTAATTGCTTAATGTTCATCATTCCAGAATGAAATTTGAACTACCAATAAAATCTTCAGCGCCAAGGGACAGACATGGATCGGAGGGGGACTCACTAGCCGCCAGTTTAGCTGCGGTCGCCAGGGACAGGCGCCTTAGGAAAGGGATGCGCCGGGAGGTGCACCACCAATGGGTGCCCCGATGAAGCCACCCACGTTCGAGCGCAGTCGCTCCTGCTCCTCCTGCAGGGCGATCAGCCGACGCAACCGGTATACTACCAATTGCAAGCAACAACCATTAGCTAAATTCGTCAGTAAGAAGAAACAAGGTGGTATTCTGTTGCTTATTTATGATTGGTCGTTGTTGAAAAGTCGAATTTATTTATGGTTAAAATAGAAAATCTATTCGCAGTTTTAGTTTTTTTCAATACTATCGGGAATAAATTTTGTGTAATCTAAAAGAAGAAAGTTTAAAAGGGAAATGCACTCGTTTCTATTTTGTCGTTGTCAGAAATTTAATTGAATCTGCAATAAAATAACATTGAAGGAAATGCAATATCGACCCAAGCATAAATAAATAATTTATCGACTTTTTAACTTATCGAGAGTGCAATTGCAAATATACAAGTGATAAATGTTCTATTTCCCAAAGGTCTGTATAGGTACTTGGTATTTCTGTTAGCTAGTAACGTGGTTTGCTAAATAAAAATAATTAATCGATAATTCTTTTCGTCTTAATTAAATGTCTGATTAACGTCCACTGAAACTTGATATTGATATCCCAAATGAAAATGTATGGAACTTCTTCCTTTGATCCACAAAAAAAAGAAAAAATAATTCATCAATAGAAAAATAATGAATGCTTATGCAAAGATTGTGATACAATCGAATATGATAAATAACTACTACAATAAAAAATACAAAAATATGTTTCAATGATAGTGAACTGTACGTGAGGAGCCGTGAAACTAAAATCAAGACGTACGGTGAAAAAAAAATTGCATCGACTAACTCGAGCCGTTGGTGCAAAAGGCCACGCGTATTCAGACAGTCCGTCAAAATAAAGCAACAGTATAACAGAAGCGTAAAGCCATCTAATCATTTCAACATTACCCACTACCGGGTCACAGGTAACTCAAGATAGACAGGGGACAGTCCGAACGGAAAAAAACACTTAAATTCGAGACACTGTAAGCTTGTATAAGCGAAGGGGCGGGGGCGAAGGGAGAACGTATCTTTTGTTTTTTTTTCTCTATCGCAAAGGCACAAAAAAAATTTGAATCCGTACCAGTGTAATTAACGCTATACTCTCGGTTTTTGTTTCGCTTTACTGAAAAAAAAGGAAAGAAAAGACTTAGACTTGATGTTCGAATGACTAACCGGGTGCACACGAGAACAAAATTATACATAATAAATCTGGATTATTCTTTTATAGAAATTATACGTTTACGCAGACGTTAATGGAGTAAGAGGTTCAACAAAATTATGTATAATTTTCAAAGTCCAAAAGGGAAAACGAGGCACATGGAATGGATGCACGAGTCACTCTTCGATGAAAACTGGGTGATCGCATAGTTACCTTAGCTATGGACAGAGAATGAGCGGTAAATAGCGGGATGATTTGTTTGGTTGGATGAGCGGTGAGTATGGTAACTAAGCACTAGGTGTGACTACGAAGCGATTGAGCGAGATTTTGCGGTGAATTTAGAAGCATTTTGTTGCGTAATCCTCATTGTCCGCCATACAGTTGCTTCCATCTGAAGAAAAGACAATTGTTCGCTTTAATCGGCTCTAAAAGCGTAAATGATGCTTTTCTTATTAAAAAAAAATAAAAAGTAAGATTCATATGAAGCCGGTTGTTTCTTTGCAACTGAAAAAGCTGAAATTACTCTGTGAAAATCTGAAAATAATGAATGATATTTAAGGGTAAGGACTATCCCTGAAAATAAGAGATTCGTTAGTGTGCGCTATATCTCGATTGGGACCTGCGAGTATTAACTGCCATCCAGCTGCCCTATATCTAAAGATAAGCTTTTTCGTATTAAATTTAAAAAATTCTTATTGTTTAAAAGATAAAAGTAAAGCGACTTTGAGAGGTTTAAAGTGAAACACTTACTCCTGTCAATGTTTCGCTGGAGGTGAGCTGCCACACGATGTCTTGCATCGTTAAATTCGAGGTGTAGGCCGAGTCGAAGTAACGTTGGATTCTGCTCGACGAGCTGTGTAATTTCCATTTCGATTTTGTTGCCGAGTACTTGCGACCTCTGAAAATATAGACGTAAGTCAGTGGTGCTGCACGATTATTATTTTAATCGAAAAAGAATTTTTATTTTAATCTTTTGCAAACCTGGTTTGAACATCTGAACTCTTCAATAGACTTCGTCTTGAGAAGTGCTCTGACCAGTTTCACTATCACAGGTGGGCTTATGAAATTTGTTTCAACACTAAAATGTCAACAAATATTATGTTAGTTACATTTTATAATCAAACATTGTTATATATTATTATAAACGTATAAACCCTTTACGAAGCACAAAACAAACAGTATAGATAAGGTAACATAAAAAAAGTTAAAAATTAAAAAAAATAATATCCAAATTAAAGTTTTATTTATGAATTGTAGTTAAAAGAAAAAAATTACTTCAATACTCGTAAAGTTGAATTTTTCTCCATGGCCTCTGCCAATCTCTGCGCAGTCTTGTCTGTAAGTCCTGTGTTTGTTAAACTCAGGGTTTCAAGGTGTGTGTTGCCTTCCAACGCTTCAAACAATTGGTAGAATTTTTCATCCGAAATATTCTGTAAATTATATTGTTAGAAATGGATATCCAATAAAATTCAGAATCTAAATTGAAATATAAAACAGATTCTATACCTTAATATTATTCCAGTTCAAATCAACCAATGTGTGATCGTCTTCGCGAGCTCGCTTTATGGTCTCATCAACGTCTGTATCATTGGGAGGATCCATAGGATAAACTTTTGGCTGGCTGGCCTTCGTCACGCCATCCCAGCCAAGTCCAACCGGCTGACCAGAATTTAGCAACGATGCATGGTATTGATCTTGATTCATCATGGAGTGGAATCCAAGAATAGCTGGAGAAAAATAAACGTGCAGCTTCAGATTTATTTTAAAAAAAAATAAAGTATGTTTATAAAATGAAAAATGTTTTACCTGCCAAATCAATGATTTCTTCTTCACTAGCATTAGTTAAGGCTTGCTCATACTCATCACCAAGATCAATGGCAATTTGTTCATCTGCTTCTTTTTCCTTTAAGTTGTCTCTTGGAGGAGGTACCCACTAAAGCACATAAATTAAAAAAATTAGTAATGCAGATCAAAATAATTTTCTTTAAAGTAAATGATTGAAGGCAATTGAATTGAAAATTCTTTGTATACTTTTTTAAATTGTGTTACTAAATTACTTTTGTTTTTATATTTCTAGAAGTCTTTTTTACTCTATGAATTCATGGAACTCGGGTCAATAACTTAAAGTCAATTAAATAAAACTTACTATAAGCTGCAAGAAACATGCAAAGTGAAGACAGTCAATTTCATTATGTAAGAAGAGGAAGCATAAAAAATTAAAGTGAATGATCAATACACATGAAAAACTAAACTAAAAGGTTATTCGTGTAAATAAAATATTTATATTTTTAGAAAATAAAAATTAATTGTGCTCAATTGACAAAAAGTAAAATAAAGATTCTTATTTATTAAATATTTTTACTTCAATTTATATTCAAATGGTTTTCAAGATTTTTTAATTAAAAATCTATTTAAAAATCTATTCGAAGAAAACAGCATTAATAGGTTTTTGTATTCATATACTTACTTTCTTCCCTCTAATAACACCAGGCACATAGGGTTTTAATTCAGGAATATCAGGTGTTTCTAAGGCTTGTTTGTTGATGTGTTCAATCAGCTTTTTGCGATTTAAGGGTCCAGTTGGAGTTTTGTCACATTCATAGCTGCAACGTTGAGATGGAGGCATAAAACTGTCCTATAAAATGAAAAATTTGTTATCAATTTTTAAGTCAAACATATACTTAAAGAAGGAAGTTAAATAGTTTATGGTCTATATAAAGACAGTAGAAAACTTACATCGGGATCTACTTCCTTGGCAAGAATATTGATTTCTTCCGGAGTAAGCTGAGCCAAAAGTTCGTCAACATCCACATCATCGTACTCACTTAGGTCCTTGCCATAAAGCTTGGCTGCCGTAGTCATGGTGGTTGTTTTGGTTGATGCAGATGTCTGAAAAATAATAAAATCGGTTAAAAAATTTTCATAAATGAACCAATATATACAACCATACATTATACATGTAGTAAAAATGACATTTCATATTTATAAATATAGTAATTCATATTGGATTATTATTAAATTTCACTTTAAAGTCTTTGATTTGGCATTGAAACTACTTCCATTTTAAATCTTTAGTAGTTGTATTTTCATTTTGATTCAATTAATAAATAATTATGAACTACTGAAGTATATAATATATCGAAATGAAATAAAATTAAATACTTCTAACCATACTAATAAAAAAACAGTAAAATTGGCTCAAGTGCAAAACAGTTTACTTTGAGCACAAAATTTTAAGACACCAACAGGTAAAACTACGAACTCTATACGTCAACATCTATTATCTCGATAAAACAGGAAAAAGTAACATGAACCAGTATACGATCACAGAGGAACTATTGATGACAAAACAAATCACCAACTCCAACAAACTAAACGACTCCTAGTGCACGGACACAACACCTCTTGGCCCGAACCAAGAAAACACTCATCCACCTGGATCTACGAAGAGCAACCACTTGCTGCACCAACTGACAAAAGCAGTGAGAGCGAAGGTACCAGCTGGGTACACCCTGGACTAAGTGCTCGGAGACAATGCAACTGGCGTCGAAGGGGACACGCGCGGGCAGTCATCCAATTCGAGCGATGCCCTTTGGCCCGGATAGCCGCGGACGCGGCTCCGGGGATCGATTTTCATTGAGGGGTCGGCCTGCCAAATTGGCAGAACCGCCGACGACTCGTCAACTCACCGTGAGCCAGGCAACGACCGCGTCCCTTATCCTCGCTCGCTTACGCTTCGGGCACTTTTATCTCCGGCGGACGAAAAAATCGATGATGAGTCGTCGTCGTCTCGTCGCCGCCGCCTTCGCTGCGACACCCACACCCACGCGCACTAACACCAAGCCGACGACGTTATCGGCGGCAGCGCCCTTCACTCTGTCCTTCTCTAGCGCAAGCCAACAAGCCAGCGGGCGACAACAGCCGGGAAGAAGTGAGGTTAGGGTTGGCGTGTACTATTATGGCGAGTGCACCGCGAAGGCGACTGTGACCGTTGAACGGACATGTCGGTTTCTCGATCCTTGTACCCTTTGTACTTTCTATTCAATTTGAGTATTGAATTATCTCAATTTTGAATATTAATAATTATTATGAAAAATTGAAAATTTTTCTAACCTGTAAGAAATTATTTTCATTCAGGTCTGATCTAAGCAATAACGTATATTTCTTACTTACAAATAAGTCCTTTAATCGTCGTGAGTAATGAATGGGTATTGAGTATGTTCGATTTGAAGTTTACGTACGCATATGCGTATATGTAGACAACCTGAATCGTACTTTGTACTTTCCAACAGCGCAGTGCTTAAGGAACGGAATAACAATCAAATAGTAAGGGTGCGTCTAAAATTGAGTAGATGCTTTAAAGACCACTTGAAGTATACTTGCTTAGTACACTTGCACTGAGTTGCACGTAAATTGCACCTAACGAAAGAAATAATTTTATCTTATCTCTAGGAAGTTACATTTAAGTTACATTTAAGTTGCATCTTTCGTTATCATTGGTCGAATAGTTAATCATACCCAAAGGAAGGAATAAGTAACAAGAATAACAAATTAAATTGTTTAGAAAACTCAGCGACAAACGTAAAATTATTATTAATGTGACGCTGCACCATACAGTAATATCTAGCGGGAAATTCAAACGCCGAACACCTGCACATGTGCGATCAATTTGATTTGCACTTGGCAAGAAATGAGAAACAGATGTTATGGTAATTCGTCTCGCGATAATGCAATCGTCAACTCGGTGTTTTGAGATAAGGAATGATTTACCTTTCCTTCAAAAGAAACGAGGCATTATTTATTGCATTTTTGATAGATATTTATCGTACATAATTTTCTAAAATAATAATTTATTAAATTCTTACTTTTCACACGCAAGAAACGGGAAAATATACCCGGAAGTGGATTTTTTTTGTCATTATATATACTCGAAGAATGTTGCTTTAGTTCCTAAACATAAATACTTCAACTGCGTCATTTTCGGTTTAAATATGTATTTTATTTCTCAAATTTAATTAACTTATGTCCCGGTTCCAAAATCGTATATATAAAATACTATTTATAATCAAATTATTTTTCATTCAATTTTGAATATATTCTACACTGCTTTCAAATTTTTCATTTTTTCTCAATTAATTATTGTTTAATCCTATAAAATAATTATCCCGAGTCTTGTGTTTTTTTTTATTCTTTTAAAACAAAAGCAATTAAAAATTCATTTATTCTGTAATAAATCGATTTTACGCTCATTAAAGCTCGAGCCAACGGACGGGCGCTGTAACTCCGCGTTGATTATCAATGCTTTTCCTACCGGCCGTTATGTCATTTATTTATGCCGCATCATCGGACCGCGCGCTCGACAAATGCGGAAAACGTGCCAAGGACCCAGCGGCGCGCGATTCGTCATTCGAATTCGAATTCCCGCGCGTCATGTTATTATAATGGTTATTTATATCGTCGGAGTGTCGAACGCCGGCACGTATCAGGATAAACAAATTGTCAAACTGAAAGTGCAACGACCTTCATTGTCAAATTGTATTTTTTTTTGTTTCCCGCTTGAAAAATGTCAATTGAGAAAATGCTTAGGAAGGATTATACTTTTATATTTCACTTATATTAAATCTGAATATAAATTTTAAAAATGTATATTAAAACTGATTATAAATCTTTACAAATTTACTATAGCTGGGGAAATAATAATTTTTTGATAAATGAATTTTTTATTGACAGTAACTTTGAGGGCTCGGCGTTAAAAAAGTAATAGATAAGTTAATGGATTTTGGTACTACATTTGTATTATGCAGATACCTGGAAGAAAAACAAAAAGTTTATATCTCGTTGTTTCTTGTTCACACATATATGAAACATCCATAAAAACATTTAAAATAGTAATTTTTAATATCAAAAGGGCACTATTTTACAAATTTTTATTTCCATTAATTTTTAAATTCGTTTATGCTAGAGGAATGTCTAATATTTTACACTTGAATTATGAAGATTTATAAAAGTCCATCTTAGCTTTTCTTTTTTATGGCCATCCAAAGAATTCTTATAGCTGTTTTTATTACATACAAAGGACACTCTTGTACTGATAGTAATTGGAGAGAATGTGGTGGTCACATTACTATGGGAATTGTAATTTTAGGATAAACTAATCTATTTGCATAAAATTGTCAAACGACGCAAAAACAACTACTCATAGAAAAATAGTAATTTTTATAATTTCTGTGATCATTTTTATCAAGTTGTGAGTAATGCAAATCTCTTAATTGCAGTAATTTTTAGAAAAAAATAAAAGTCATTTTTGTGAAAACATTTTCTCTGTAAGCAAACAAAATATTATTGCAACTGTTTATAAATAAAATTACTCATTCGCTATTCACATCAACACGTGAACGGAATACCACTGTCTTATTAACATTCAAATCTGAATCTTTCGAAACCAAAAAAAGGAAAAAAAGTACACCAACAAATTTCTTTTACAAAAAGATATTGTGGGTTCAATAATCTTGAAATCAGTGATTCGTTTGGTAAAAATTACTCACAACTTGGTAAAATTGCAAAGTAATTTAAAAAAATTTTTTACAAATATTACAATGACATTTTTGCAAAAAACTACTGTGGATTCAATAATCATGGAATCAAGAACCGAAAATGTTTACCAAACCGCTTACTCGATCAAAAAATTACAAAAAAAAAAGTAATTTACGCTTAGAACATTCTCCCCGTCCTTCCGTAAGAATCACGCGATCCATATTTTGCTCGCGAATATAACTCGGCATTCATGAGAGGCGCGCAGTTGAGCGCGTAATCGCGAGCATCCCGTGTCGTCCGATTATCCCGAGGCGCTCGGGTCCGCCCCTACCGAAATCCCCATCTAAAAACAAACCCCGACGTCGGCGAATAATATAAATCCGCACAAAGCTGGCAGGTGGTGTGCAAAAATCTGCAACCTGCCGCGGCGAACTTTTTGGCGCGAACAGCGCGAAAAGCGCTTGAATATTATTTTTAAACGGGCTGCAAGGTGAACGCCGGCTGCGATTCGCATTTCCCCACCACCCACGTCCCTGCGTTTATCTAGCGGCGCCTGCGCTTTTCGATTTCCTGCGAGGAGCTGGCTGTGTGCATCTATAATCGCATTCAAATTATGACTTCGTATTATCGCGATTCTTAATTATCGGTTTGGTTCTTTGAAGATTTTTGTCTCTGTTTTATAATTGAAATTTTCAATTTAAAATAAACGAATGCTAGAATGAACGGTACGTGTGTTGTTTACTAATTCATTACAATCGTGAATCATTTATTGTTATTTAGAGAGTTTGCTTTTAAATTTATCATTATTTTATTTTTCTTAAGTGTATGGTATAAAAATAATGAATACAGTAAATATTATTATCTGTAGATCTAAGGATACTTGCTTAGCTGCTATTATTCAAAATTTGAACAAAATTAGATTCGCAGATTTTTATTATTAACAAGTGGAGTCGACGTATTCAAGAAGATATAGTAGACAATTTGACAAATGTATTGATCTATAACTCGGTACTTATATTTATTAATAATGATGTTTAAAAACTGCTACACATAATATCTATGTGCACTAAGTGAATGGTTTGATAAACTAATTTAATGAATAAATTACTTGGGATCATGAAATTACTCAAAAATTGATATAAATTGCGATAAAGATTATAAAAATTACGACTACTCCGAGTAATTTTTGCAACGATCTGAGGAAATCTTTATTAAAGAGGTCCCTTAACGATATTATGTACGTTATTATTATAATCCATTATCAATTTTTATCCAACAATAAAAAACAATACAATACATAAACATTCCATTACATACGTTTAATAATAGAATATCGACAAATAATTCATACAATTTTTTTCTTTTTTCAACTTAATGTTGCTGAACAAAGACAACGCAAATTGAAGTTTCGCGCGACGTCACAATTCCGCACTATACAGATATACATGCCACCGAAAGAAAAATACGTATCGATTATTTTTCATTGGAATCTAAAACAATTTTCCCCACCAGTTCTCTATTCTCCACCTGTGCGAAATGAATCTTAAGCAACTCATTTACCCGACACTAAAATTCCATGAATTTCCTTAAACAATCAAAATCACTTCGCAAATAATCAAAACATCTCTCGCAAACCCCATTACACGAACCGACCTCAGATGCGCATCGCTAATCCGAGTCCCATCTAAGCAGCATAGCTCGCGCGCGATACGACGCGCCGCGCCTCTTGCGGGACATCCTCCGCCGCGAGAAAAAAAAAAGAAGCACCTCGTCCATTAGATGCACTTCGCGCGCGGAATGCCGTCGGCCCGCGTGCGCGCATCCGGGGGACGAGGAGGAGGCGCGGATGCATCAAGGCCGACGCAGGACGCGCGAGGCGATCTAAAAATAACGGGGGGGTCCCGCGCGATTTGTTCGCCTCTCTCCGCGTCAACCTCCGCTCTCGCCGTGGAATTACTCGCCGCTGAGTAATCGCCCGCTGATAAAAGGTAAACAAAGGGGAGATTTCGTGCGCGGGAATCCTGATGGAAAAGTCGTGTGCGGGTCCCCCGTTTCCTCCGCGGATGCTGCGCGCCTTTCGCGTGCCTCTGTACGGTTGCGTTTGCGCCGACCTTTTTTTTTGGATTCTACGCGCGGGATGGGATAGTTTGCTTCCGTGTAGCGGATTTGGAGTCGAGATTATTGAGAATATCGCTCGAAAATTTTGACGCGCGTTTTCGATCTTTGTATAATGAAAATAACCGAGTTGCGCTGCTGGGAATGTAAATAAGATATAAATAAAGTAGAAATGCGAAGAGGAGTATAGTATCAACTATTTTAAGTTTAATCGCTCGTTTTTATACATTGAGCGCAGCATTTGAATTCTCGAACAATAAATTATTAAATACATCAATTTTATTTTTGTCAGTATTAAAAATGACTGCTCTTAATTGAAGGATTTACTGTGTACGTTAAATGTATTTTTGTCGCACCATTGAATTGAGTAATAGACGGTACTTATGTTTTCTCTTGAATAATTACTCGCTTAATTCAAATCATTTCAAAATCTTGAAAATCCTTGTAGAATAAACTGTTCAGGGAAAAGGGGAATAATCCTATAGAAATTTCTGCAAGATTTTTGTTTAAAAATTTTCCACAAAAATATATCTGTGGTCGTAAATTTATACAAACTTCGGAATATTGCGATATTCTTAAATCGACAATGAAGCGACAGTATTCGTTGATCACGTGACGTAAAATTATGTCAATTCAAAATCTTGATTGAAGTTAGTAATTTTATTTGACGTCAAAGTGAGAGACTTTTATTATTAGAATTTAAAAATTCTTTTTTTAATTTCATCTCTTTATTTTGCCCATCTATTTAAAACGCAGCAACACGTGCCGCAAGAAAAAATAACATTGTTTTAGTATAAACGAGAATAAAAGTAAAAAACAGCTGCTTAATATTGCTAAGAAAATAAAAAATTGCCTCGTTTATAGTTGATCACATAAATTTTATAGTATTATCAAAAACGCACATTAAAAATAGTTTACACTGAAATACAGAAAAAAATAATAAAAATTAATTTGGGACGCGAAACAATAGTAATCTGGAAAAGCAATAAAGCAAACGTAAGGCTTCACGTGAATTTATTTATAAGATTTGTTAATTTACTAGCTGTAACTGAGCAGCATTCAAGAAGCAAGATGTACAGCAGCATAAATTAGTGTTTCCTAAAAAGACTTCCGATTCTTGGAACACCAATAGCGAAATCTAATCTGCAAATTCCAACCTAGGGCTCCTCGTGAACCGCGTAAAAAGCCAATTACGAGATTCCGAAACACAAACCTAACGAACATGAAGAATCCCAATTATTGCATACCAAACCCTAACGAATATCCATGTTCCAGCACATCCAACATGAAAGAAAAGCGATGACCCATATCACGTTAATAACTGCACCCCTTAGAAACATAATTTTTCTATAATTCAGTAACTTTCTAATACCCAATGCAAAAAATGATTGTAATTATTAATAATCTAATAAAGCATCATGTACACGACTCATTTAATAAAATGATGCTCAAAATACAATTGGACAAGATCACGTATCTTATCTTCAATCAACATTTCAATTAATTTTGAACTTCAGAAGCTAAAAAAAAGATTGACAATCCTTCCTTTCCCAAAGCAACTTTAGAAAACGACAAAATCTGCGCATCCAACGTTCCCCGACGCAAAGACACCCGTCCCGTCGACCGGGACAAAGGGTTGCCGCCACAGGGGATGCGGCGAGCTTGCAGCGCGTCCCTGCTGGCGGCGCTGGGGTAGAGGCGCGCGGCGCGCCGCTCCACCGAAATAGCCGGGGAGGCCTCTTAGCCGCGGGCCTGGCAGCGGCCCAACGGTCTATACTTGGCCATCGCCGCGCCGCGATTATTTATAGTCCCTTCTCGCGCGCTCGCGGCAGCGGAAAGCGAGTTAGCGAGCGCGGAGCGAATGCGCCCGTCGCCTCGGCCACTGGCCTTCCTTCCGTCTGTCCCGCGAGCCCCAGCACCGGCACCACCGGCAGGAGATCCCCCGCCCGTGACCTAGGCCCGCATTTAATAACGTGGCTGCGCCCGCGGGTCCTCCCCGAGCCCGCGCGAGCTTCGCGGGGCCCTGCGCAGTTTTTGGGACCCGGCGCTTCGGCCAAATTGCCTTCGCGCGCGCACGCGAGCTGCGTAGGAGAGACGTTATGTTCAAAGCTCGCGCGCGCGGATGAATCGCTTTGATCTGACCGGTCGGTCCGTTGAAAGCCTCCAGTTAATTCATCGCTCGCGCACCTGCTCGGGGGAGGCTTCTTGATATCTCCGTCTCTGATTATCTGGCTTTAGCGTTCTAGGAGAAGCTAATTCACTTGATTGCCTAATTTTGTTACAGAGGAAGTAGATATTCTTGTTGTACATGCAAAATACTTTTAGCAACATAAAGGTGTAGATTAGCTCTTGAGGTATTAATGCCTTTGTAAATTAGATGGGAGCATGACTTATTATCCTTGCTATGAGAGCAGTAGGCGAATTTATCCTCTTCTGTTTTGTTCTTGCTGCGACTATGTTGGCGAGACTTTCCTAACAGAAATCACCTTGTAGGAAAAGCGTTTTGTGTAGTTTCTAAAACATCAAAGATTCTCTTAATTCCTTCGAATACAGATGAGTCAATCGCAAACATTTTTAGCTAAGGCCATCGATGATCCAGGTAATCGCTTGTTTTAGCGCCGATATTTATCAACGATTCAAAACTTATTAACCATGAAATTTGTCATATTTATGAATATACGATATTGGTATAACCAAATAGCCGACAGTTTTGACATTCATTAGTCAGCCAGAAAAATTTATGAAATGCACAAATAGCTTTAACTTATAATTCAAAAAATTAATACAAAATAAGTAATAAACAGGTAAATTTCAAATTAGCGTTTAATCAGCAATAAATCAACAGTTACATCTATACTGCAATCAAACGCTTATTATCTATTATATTTCACAGAGTAAAGGAAATACATTGCGTGTTCACAAACATAGATTCACATTACAATATCCATCGCAATGTTAGATAAATCGCTAAAAACAAAAGCCGCTAAAAGAAACTTTAATTCAAGGATTGGAAAAACATAGGCCTGAAAATTACAGGCGTCGCTCGTGCGTGCACGAGGCTCAATTGCTATTCCACAAGAACCGTGCTGGTCAGCAGATTTTGCTGCTATACAAAAAAAAAGAGAAGACAACATCCTGCTTGTGAAAAGAAAACGGTGAATTGAGTTTGACAGACACAACTTGAATTGCTTTCCCGCTTGCTCGTACGTCCACAGCCGTGCGAAGAAGGCCAAAAATAAATCATTCCGAGGCAGACAATGCAATTGTAAAGTCCATTACTACTTGTGCAACGTACCTCGCTCGTCCGCAGTTTTAAAATAGAGAAACGGATTATTAATTTATCCGTAGCAGTACGCCGCGTATATACATTTCTCGCGCGCGCGATTTTTCCGCTCGGCTAATTTTAGCGGTAATTTTGAGCGGGCGCGTCGGGGAAAAAAATTCGGTTCCCGTTGCCCCGCGGAATGAGGAATCGCGCGGTGGAAGCAAAGGTCTTGAAACTTTTCCAATACATTGTTCGTACGCCGGCAGAAATTCTTTGGCAGTCAAGGGTCCCTCGGCTGCGCGTGCAGGCACGGGGAGCGCCTGAACTTGTCGCTGCGCGGCATGCAGAATGCGCTAAGTGCTTCTATCAAGCCACTCGTAAAACGCTAAATAAATAGATTTCTAAAACCAGCTGCGCGCGCGCGCGCGCTTCCATCCGATCGTCCGGATATACAAGACCTTCTTACACCCCGGTAGTCTTCTAAATCATTTCATTTCCATTTTGTTGGTGCGCTGTTAATGTTTATATCGCGAAATTTTCGAGTTATTTTTTGCAGATTATGTAATCGAAAAAATGATTGTATGTACCATTATTTTAATGGTGTTTATTATAAAAATTGATCTTGATCGATCTTAAATATGATAAACGATTTTATATCTTGATAAACGTAAACATGTAAATTTGATTAAAAAGATAATACTATAAACTTGTCTCGTGCACTCGTTGAAAAAATCTTCAATCGAGTGAAAATCGCGCGCTCATTTGGCGCAAAAGTTCGTAAAAGCTCGTAAAGCCCGAATGAGGTAAACGAACTTAGCGCGCGCGCGCGGGCGAGCGGCTTTTGCAAGAATCGGTGTCCTTGACTTTGAGTGGTTCGAGCGGCGCGTCACGTGACGTGCGCATGCGCAGATGCGTTTTCTAAAAAGAAAGTCGACCGCGACACTTTTTCGGAATCGTCATTCAGCGGCAGACCGCACGAGAGCGGAGAAAATCGAGCGGCCGCGGTGTGCATTTACGCGCGCATAAGCCGCGCGAAAACTCGGCGAACCCCCATGCGGTATTTATAGAGGCCCCCGCGCCGCTCATTCATTTCTCCACTTGGCGATGTGCTTTATTACCCCAAGCGTGTACGCGACGCTCTCGGGTCACTGCACCGGCTCCTTCGCATTTCACGATTGACGCGCGCTCCGCAGCTTTTTTTCTCTCTTTCTCTCTTTCCTTCTTTACTTTCACTCGACGGGGTTATTTTTGGACGGTGGGTTACGTGAGTAAGGTAATAAATTGCTAATTATAACGATTTTGCGGTGGTGGATCGGTATGCGTCTCGCTGATTTCTTTTGTTGTAGATTTTAGTAACGAATCTATATGATCTATATTTGTTTGGAATTAGTGATTATGGAGAATTATACAGATGCGAAGTTCTTTCTTAGAAATTTCAACTTGCAGTTTGAAAAACTTTCAATTTTACAAAGCTTTTCCTATTGGTAATTTTCTCCTATCGATAAACCGATTTTTCACGATTTTCGTCAATTCAATAGCCAGTTCGAGACATACATTCAAAAAATTGCATTGGTGGTACAAAACTGCACTCTAATTAGACGCAACTAAAAGTTAAGAGTTATACAACGGAATTAAAAAAAAGTTAAATAAATGACCGGTTATACCAAGTACTTAACCGATACTGCTTTTCCAAAAACTTTCCTAGTGCTTTCTAGTACAGTCTTTCATTAACCCGATAGATCAGTTTCTCTATTTCATTACAGAATAAAACCAGGTAGAAACAATTTGTTGTATTTCATAATTTACTCAGATCAAGATGTACATTCTTACTCAACTACGTGTGCGCGCAACAACCTGGTTATCTGTATTTTCATTTTTTATGCACGGACTAGTCATTTTTTCTTATTTCCAAGTGGTGTTTAGCAGTTCAGTTAAAAATAAGTAGACATTCGTTTTTTTACATTTGCAAAACCGAGATTACTTCAAATATTACACCACTGCGTGATAAGTCGGTTTTGCTTATCTGTGAAACTCGAGAAGTGAGTTCAACGAAAATAAGCGAATATTTTACTGCTTCAAATTTAGAAAGTGTTATTAAAATTTGTTAGGTCACTTGTTAATTTAAAAAAAAATTGAAACTACTGCAAGAAAACGTGGAAGCAGAATTTCCTATGAACATAACTAGTTTACGGCGGCTGCTACAATATAACCGAAAAAACTATAGTCAGCTTTGAATGCAAATTTCATTCGCCTCACTTTGTAAGAACTGTACTCCGTATATAAAAGAACCTCGTTAACTATAATCCAGCTGCAATTGCAACGTCATAACGTCGTAACGACCGAGCGTGCAACCCGCATTTTGCACTAAAAATATGCCATTTTTGAAGTTACTTCCTTTTGCACTAAATTATTTCTCCTTTTTTTATAATTAATACTTTTTTTTACACTTTTTCCCATTGCATTTATTGGAAGTGCATAAATTGCATTCACATAAAAATCTGCAAAGATTTTTATACATTTGTGCAACTACGGGATTCAATGTACGAATATAAAAATGTCCACCTCGATTCCGGGACAGCAATTGCTTCGGCTCTCGAAGCTAACGGTGACAGCGAACACATGTATATGCTCACGCGGTTAACGCGTTATTAACCTAGTCTACCAATACTCTCGTCCTCCGCATCACGCACATATGCGTGGCGCAGCGTGACGCACCAGGGAAAACTATTATATCTTTTAAACCTCAGAAATTGCTTGCCTAGAATTTTTACAGCCGTTGATAAAAGTGTGCATTTCGCTTAAAATAGAAATAATACATTCATGGTTTAATTACCGTATATGATCACTTAATCAAAGCATGGTACACATACCTTTACCCAATGCTAAAATATAAAAATAATATAAAAATACTTCAGATTTAGAGAGATGAAGATAAAAAAAACTTATTTACTATAACTATTTTTATAATACAAGAAGAGTTTCTTTAAAGGCTACTGATTTCCCCGTAAAATAATTCGCTTTCGTCGAAACGTACGGAGGTAAATGCGACGGGAATGCAAGAGTGAAGGAGTCAAACCTACATCGCGACCTGATAATCAATGGGGGGTCAGATCGGCGCGGCTTTCAGAGTTGGGCAATCCCTTTGTTCGGCGTTGCATACCTGCAGGCTTCGTGTACCGTCGCTGGTTCGCTCGTGCCGAGTCGATTGTACGCCGACTCTTTCAATTAAGTGCGCAAGCTTCAGCGAGTGGCCAATGAGACGTTAATGGAAGTGATGATTGAATGGTGTTAATTAAAATTTGTGTTGCGAGCGTCGGTGTACTAATATAATTAACCCGATCGTTGATTTTTAATAAAAAAAAAAGATTCGTAATGAGGTCATCATAATAATGGCTTAAAATTTTATCTCAATTTTTAGCTGCGTAGAGTACCTGTTGCTAATTATCAATAAAAACATTATAAATTAGATGTAGTCTCTAATTCATTGTAAATTAGTGATTGTTATTGGATAAAGTAAACAATGACTTCTCGAGCAAGTTAAACTTAAAAAAGAAAATTTTAAATCTCATCAGAAAGTATATAGCGATAAAATTGTGATAATTAATATCTATGTGCTTGAAGCTGCAAAGCGCAGCGTACAAGATAAGAGAACTTAATTAGTCGGTGTACTAATAATGTGGAAATGGAAAGTAACTTTTCTTTGCCAGAAATTTTTTTTGGTCCCATTACAATTTATGGAGGATGGGAATTCTTTTGTCCAACATTCATTTTCAGCGCAGCCTTTCCTGACGTTAGAAAGCACGAGATAATGAAATTGCACAGTATATACACTCGTTAAGGTGCACTATTTGAACAAGCTAAGTTTAATAAATGTATACTCATTAAAATTCTTTAGTACGTAATTTTTTATTCACGGATAAAGTTACAATGGATAAAAGTCCTCCGTACAGTGAATAATTATAAGAGTAACAATGCAACACTTAAGTGTAATTAAATACAAGATTAATTTTTGCACTTTTCTTACTTCTGTAAAAAAGTGAGAGTAATTTTTCTAAAAAAAATTTATCTCGTGTAGTATTCAATCACGATATTTACCACTTTTTTTATACCTCCATAATAATTAAAAGCCTAGCCCAGCAATAAAATCAACTACGGTCAACATGTACTTTAATTAGAACAAATCCCCGTAATTACACCACAAATTCTAAAATTAAATTGCCACCGTAACTCTTTTAATTATATAAAGTCTTATTTTGGTCGAAGGTGATATCACTTGATAATTACCGCAATCGCTCATCGTGTTAAGTAATCTTATTTCAATCTGCGGAAGAGAATGCGCGAATCCGGAACCGCATTCAAAGGTTGCAATGCTAGGGTCGCGATTGAAAAAATGTCTTAATTGCAACGTCATATGGTTATTGCATTGTAATTTCTTCAGAACGCTTAGTGCGACTCTGAAAAAAATTACCATGCTTTAAAGTAAAATTTGCCAAAAGTATAGTAATTGTTGAATTTTAGGAATTTCCTTTAAAATAAAAAGGTAAAAAATTCTTTGACTTTTTTCTTTAAGTGTACTATTATTAAATTGAAACAATCATATTCTCACGTTTAAACGTCTAATTCTCACAGCAGCTATTAAATTTTCTTTTGTATGCAGCAATTTTCCATTCACCCTACCGCCAGGGAAAAGCATCAAAAAAACTCCTAAAACATAGGGGCTTTCACCGCGGAGGTTTCAACGAGCGGCGCGCTAGTAAAGCGAAATTCGTTTAGTGGAACATGCGAAATTTTGCGACACTTAGCAGCTTTTCGACAAGTCGTAAATAGTCCGTTAACGAGCCTCGCACAAGCGGCCGCTTGCCGTAAACGCAGTTCGCGTACCCTTACTAACCGATAAAAACGGCACCTAAGGTGTGATATTCGCGGAAATTAATACATTAATATAAGAACACAGCGAGAAATGAGTAATAATTATTACTTAGTTATTAGACATTTTAAAACTATGAAGTGCGTTTATATTTAACGTGTACAAAAATTTGATTAAGAAATTATTTTTCTTCAAGAAAAAAATTAAAATTATTACTAACATTCGTAACTTTAATAACGGTAATAATGATCTACTTACAAGAAACTTAAATTACGTTTATCTTATAATTATACTTCACTGGCATATCTCCTACCGTGTTTTCTATTTATTTGTGATTCGCAACCTCTTTCTTTAATGTTTTTTCTTTTAATTTTTGAAAGTCATGATGTATTAAGGTTATTAGACCCACAGTCCTTTTCTTACGATCACATGACAAATTTCAACGAATGAAATGAAGAATAGCCTGACTTTTAGGTCAGGAATTTTATGAAAAAGGAGTAAGTCTGAAACCTAAAATAGATTTTCCAGCTGATTTATAACAAATTTTCCAAATGTGTCAACTTTTGGGTTATAAATTTGAAAGAAAGCTAAGAAAATTTCTATTAATCAATCCCATATCCCCCTTATATTCAATAAATATTCATATCTATCACCCAGTATCACAGAGATCATTTAAATAAAATTTTCTTCGCTAAGCAATCCACACGTAACCAACGCTACCATACTATATCTAAATCCACGATCCAAAGACGGTAGACTCTCCTCGTTAAAATCTTCGAAAACGAAAATGCTTATTGTCTCGTGCGCGGCAAAACTCGACGCAGCCGCGCGATTCCTGCGTTTTTGCGAAAGAGTCGGGCTTATTGCACAAGCGGCGAGGAATCGAGGCATCAGCGATCGTCTGGCGATTGTAACGATGCAGTCACGAGATGCACACTTACGGAGCCGTTGCGGAACGATGCCGCCGCTATGGACGTTAGGTCGACCGTTGCCTTTGTTCCGCTGCCGTAGAGCCGCTTCTCCTCGGTCGCGAAAGAGTAAGAGCTTTCGTCGAGGTGAACGCGTTATGGTAAAAAATTTTCAATTAGCAAGTTTCCTGTGCTTTCGTTATTAATTAAAAAATTGAATTTAGTTGGATATTTAACATTTTTATTTCTTATTAGTTTGAAATTTACATTTTTATTTATTTATCTAAAGTATCCTACTTTACGTTTCAAAATAAAATTCAAGTAACATTTTTAATTAGCAACTTTCCTATGCTTTCGTTATTAACTAAAAAAATGAATTTAATTGATATTTAAAATTTTTATTTGTTATTAGTTCGAAATTACATTTTTGTTTATTTATCTAAAGTAATTTACGTTTCCTTTAGTAGAGCACGTAAATGCACTATTACGATTATAGAATCGTAAATATTGGATTAATTATACACGACGTAGTTATTGATATTTTCGAAAGGATTAAACATTGCTTTCAGTATGATAACGGGATATAAGGTAGCAATAAAAAATGTTTAACATTAATTTTGAATTAAAACAGTATACCCTGTAATAACGCAATTTTTTTTAAGAATGTGCCCTGAAATTATGAGCTCTCTAGGACTGAAGTCAAGCTGTAATTCATCTTGATTAAAGGCAGAGATGAAAGTCGAAATTATTCTTGCCAGAAAATTACCGGAAACCAGCGAGAAGCACAAAAACAGCTAATTGTAGCATGAAGTTTTTTTCATTCGCATTTTTTATCAATTGTTTTATAATTTGCGTTGCAAGGAAGATCGGTATAAAATCTGTTCCTTCATTTAACACTAACGCAAATTAAATAACATTACACAGGTGAATAAATTTAGAATTAGGAACAATCATAAAAAATTTTTTGAAATTCCACTTATATAATATATGCCAAAAAGCTGATTATGGAAAAATAACGGACACGTACTTATTCTCTTTTCAATTCAACATTCATTTACGGTGACGTCTAGATCGTAACACATTTTAACCAGTAACAACTTTATTTATAATAATTAAATTAAAAAATATCATTTTTTAACCCCCAATCTCGTACAGACCCAATGGAATTTCTCGCGCAAACAACCCAATTCAGATTTACCAGAAACGCTCATCCCGGCATTAAAAGCTACGGTACTTTCGGCGTAAATCTTTTTTCACTCGCGGGTATACCGCGTAAATGCATTCCGATCGTCAATCTACAGGCCCGCTTCGAAAGGGGCGCCTCAGTCTAGATAAGCGCAGGCGCCGGAGCCGCGCGGGAAATCCGAAAAGCCGCGCGGAATCAGCCTCGATCGGGCCCGCTTTCCAGGGCGCGGGTTCTGGGTCAGCGGGTCGGCCGCGCGGGACAATCGGTGGAAGTGCGTCGTTAGAAGGGACTCTCAAAATTAATAGCCGCGGCGGCTAGCCGGCCGTGCCGGCCTAACGGTGCATCCCGATCGTGAGAGGAGGAAAGGAGAGACCCGGCCGCGGGAGTTTCGCACGGTGTCCCGTGTTACCACCGCGAATGTAGAAGTTATGCCCGGCTGTGCAGCGGGACACTCGCGAGGACCGTGCGATCGGCTTGTCGCGAGTGCAGTCGATGGTTCAATGTCGGGTGATGGTTTTGTCGGGCGACTTTTTGATTTACTGTCCGAAGTTCTTTCGCGCTGAGAAAAATTTTTAGTCAAGTTTGCAGTTATTGTGGTAACCTTGGGACAGAAAATTATTATAAAATATTTCAATTATTACTTTATAAGAAAAATGTTTATAATAATTTATAGTAATTTTTTTTAAAAAGTGAGTACGTCCCTCTGTTACTATCATTTATAGCAATTTTTACTATAATGATAGTAAATTGTTCTATAAAATTTTTCTCAGTGTAGTGAAATTTCATTAATTTAAAAAAATTTCCGGAGTTCTTACTATAAATCAGTAGTGCGCAACTATTTTTAAATTAGTGAAAATCTCTCTAATTCAAATTTAGAGTGATGATGAACCGAATGTGTCGGTGATGAGGGAGAATTGAGATACGCAAAGAAAAAATTTTGTGTTAAAAAGTGGAATCTTAGTTTTTATTTTAATATATTTGCCTTCTAAGTTGAATAACTAAACCTTACCTGAAATAAGTGGCGAAAAGTCTTACATTTATTACAATAAGTGGAAGAAGTTTGACGTTAAATAAGCATAATTGACTCAATTTCACTTACTCAACTTTACGTAGCACAGACCGCAGTTACTCAAAAAATTGACTTTAGTTTCATTTAAAGTTGTTTAGAAATTTAAGAAATTTTACTATAACTCTGGTCAATTTTACAAGAAACTATTACAATTTTTTCAAAGATTCAGTTGAACAACAGTCTGTAAGAGCATTAAAATAATCTACATATACATTTTATTTTGTTGCACGCTTAATTTTTGTGATATAATTATTATTTAAATTTTTCATGATGTCTAAGTTACGTTTACCCATTCAAAAAACATGTAGAAGTTCTATAACGATAAGATAATAGTACCATAAAAAAATAAATCTTTTGTATCTAAATATACACACTTTTATTTAAGACAATGGAAAATCAACAATATCTAAGCTGTCGCACAAGAAAAGCCCGATTGAAGATTTATTATTTTATAAAAGCAGACGATGATCCATTATCCCAAGTTATAAAATAATTACGCTTACTTATCTGCAATAAACTGGACATCAAAACAAATCTATTTTATCGTTAAGTATCAATAAAGTCAGAGAAAAGAAAGTGAACCACAGATAATGAGTACAAAAAAATGAAATCACCAGCTTATATTTTATATAATAAAACATTTCTTATCTCCGATTTTACAAGCTAAACCTGAAATTTCATTTTTCACGAACAAAAGAAAACTCAAGCAACAATTCAGTTGCAATGAAAAGCATAAAAACTTTAATCAACAATCGCTCGGCCGACCGAGGAGGCAGTAAACTCGCTCGCTAAACAAAACACGGCGGCCGATCAGATCGTTGACTCTGCACCCCGAGAGCCGCGGCTCGGAAAGAGAGAGTAAAAGAAGCGCACGAAATTCAAACAAAGAGCAATAAACCAAGAACGAGTCCGGCCTCGGCTCGCCGATAGCCAAAAGGAGCAGGAAAAAGCCCCCGTCCTTTGATCGCGCGCGCGCGTTTCCGCGGACTTACGTAACGTCGCGTCGATCCCTTGTCGCGCGGTACACCCGTATGAAAAGCGCGCGTACCCGCGCGGCGGCCGCGCAGTCGATGACCCCGGGGGACTGGACGCGGCGCCCAAGTTAATTGCGCGCGGGACTCTTATCGCTCGTCTTGCCTCGGCTTTTCCCTTTTTTAAAGCGATCGCTCCCCTGCCTTCCGCGCCTTCCTTTTTTTTTTTACGGCTCTCTGCGGAAAACACGCTGCTCGCTCGATTTTAATGGGAGAAAATGAGGAGAGCGCGGCGAGGCTCTACCGAGAAGCGGAAGGTGTGTAAGTATCGTAACGAGCGGTTCTTTCTTTGCGGATCGATATGTTATTTTCCGCGAGCGGCGCTAGGAACGGATCGATGCGCTGCACATCGGGCTGAATCAACAATGAAGGTTTATTTGATTTTCGCTCCTTTTTAGGTGTTATCAATCGGCTGGAGCGCCGGCCGTATATGGAAGCGGAATTAATTCGGTTTTTTTTATGTCCGCGATAACGCGAGATCGATAAGAGTTGAGAATGCGCGAGAGTGTATTTAAGAATGGGATTTTGCGAGCGACACGGTAGTAGATCAATCTTGGCTTTTAACGAGCGATAATCAATGATATCATCGCTATTTTTCGAAAAAAATAAAGATTTCTTCTTATCAATAAATCAGATATTAATTTTGGATTATATAATTCAATTTTCCTTTTACTTTATTACGATGACATCGAAGAATTTAAAAGAAAATTAATAGGGTAAACTTATTAGAAATCGTTCAATTTCTCTCATTATAGTGATATCATTTTACGAATATTTTTCGTTATTTAATTACCATTTCTTAAACTGGTTTTTAAATGACCAAAAAATATTCGAATGCGTTTCATTTATAGGAAAAAAACCAAACGAACTTGTACGAGAGAAGGTATTAAACTTATACGTACATGAATAAAAATGTTCGGTTATAAATATTGTACTACAGTTAATTTTGTCATTATCCACAAAATACAATAAATTTTTGTAAAATTAACTATATATACGTCGAATTAGTGAATATGAAAATTCACTTATTCACATTAAATCCCAGTTTCTCTCAAGATTTATTCGAATTTCAATAAACTTTACATACAGCTATATAGTAGATTTTACAAGTAACTAATATTTGTGAGAAACTTAAAATTGATTATTGCAATTGTCAGCAGACCTTTTGCGTTCACGAATACTCGTACAAAGCAATAGTCACCCAGTGCACAACAATCTCAAAACAAAAACAAACCCACGCGTCGGTAAAATTTCTGCCATATACAGAGCAAATAAAAAAAAAATCGTCACGTCTAAAAAAAGACTTCGCATCAGCGCAGCGCAAAAGCAAACGGCCTCAGGCAAAAAAAGTCGCGCGCATTGCGTAATATTCCGTGCGGAGCGGCCGAGTAGCCCTCGCCCTACAAGGCCCGTATCCCCACCTCCACACCTTCGCAAAAAAAAAACAATTTTTTTTTCCCAACTTACGGCTTTCGTGCGCGTGCGGTCCTGGTCCCGTCGCCGATGATACCAGCGCGTGTCGCCGCTGCCGGTGTAGGTAAGTCGAGGGTGCGAAAAAAAGGAGTTACGGTCACGAGTGCGATCGGCGCGGCTCGGGACGAGTACAGTGTCGAAGTCGGCGCGACGAGCGGCGCTAAACGACTGGCGGCGAGCCGTGCGCGCTGCATCGGCCCCCCCGAGTGTACGCCGTGTGTCCCTACCAAAAGGATACTCCGCGCGTACTTTCACTCGGTGTGTGCACGCGGCGAACGGGGAGGGCCCCCTTTTCTTCGCGGCGCGCGACACGCGCGGGGCCTGCTCGCGCGAGGATGCACTCTGGGTTAACGAGTTAATCGCTTCGGGAGAGTGGATTGGGTGAAAAAGTTGGAAGGAAACGTTTTTTTTTATTGGTGGTTTTGTAAGGATGGAGGCTACTCGAGATTTTTTTATTTTTGTATAGCGGACCCGGTGAAAAATGTTTTATCGAAAAATTAGTTGAAAAAATAAGAAAATTAGATTAAGTAGAGTTTTCAGGGTTTGTTGGAAGCAGAGAAAGTTCACTTTGGACTTGAAAAATGACTTATTTTCAAAATAGTCCTGGCGATGAAATATTTCGTCTTTGTTGTTAAGATTGAAGATATCATTTCTAATGTACCTACTTAATAAAAAGATTTATGGCGTGGAATTATATTGTAGATCATTTTTAAGAAAATTGGGACCAAGAAGACCCAATTTTTTTAAGGTATTTCGAGTATAATCGTCTCCATGATCTCAATTAGGTTGCACGTGCAGTGCTGCAGAAACGTTGTTATCGATTTTCAAGTTGTTTTATTTTATAATGAATTAGTGTAGATGCAATCATTGTTAATTAATTTTATTGGCAAACTATTGAGACTTAATAATACCATTTAAAAATTGAAAAATAATCTAAAGATTATACTATCGCTATACCTCTCGGTCTCGCGAACATGTGCTACTTGCCCTCAATGAGTTAGATTGTGTAAATTTAATCCTTGAGAAGTGTAAAAGCCGGCTTATATTTTGATTGAACAGTTAATCACTGTACATTACTTTTTAACGATTACTCACTATATCGACCTTGAGTTTTGTTTAAACACAAAACGAACTTAATTAGCATAATTTGATGTTTAATGTGATAAAGATATTCGTAACAGCAATTATGATTAAACAATTTTTATGTTAACTTAATGTTTTAATAACAAAAATTAATTATTTCTGTTTTAATAATAGAAATTTTCATTTCTCGAATAAGATAATACGTTTATTATATTGAGGATGAAATTTTAATAACACTAAAGAAACTGATCGATAAAAATGTATTCAAAATAATATAATAATAATACTTAGAGAAATATGGCGGGCTTGCGTAGATGAGGTGATGAACTTGCGAGTTCTTGAAGCCATTTAAAAAAATAATAATAATAATAATAATAATACTATCTACCTCTCGCATATGCGTTATTCTATTCGCACTCTATGAGTTAATTCGCGTAAATTTAATCCTTGAGAACTGTAAAAGCCAGTTCACACTTTTATTGGACAGTTAATCATCGCACGTTATTTTTTAAAGATTACTCACCATATTGACCTTGCGCCTTATTTAAAATAAAATAATCTTAACATAATTGGATGTTTACTATAGTAAATCCTTCATAAAAAAATAAATATGCAATTTATATATACATATACTAACGTTAAAACAATTATACATTTCTCGAATAAAATTACAGATAATCAACTGTTCTTTCTTCAGCGAGATCAATCGTTGGATAGAGCGGCTGAAAAATTGTGGATTGCGAAATTTTCGAAAAGGAAAAGAATGCCATTGTTTCGTAATATCGCGCATACATCGCTTCAAATCTAAAGTATGCTCGCTCCTCGGGAGAATAACTCCGCCGCGCTCGCTTAGCATAATCTGCATCGAGATAAACTGTGTCATTGCAACACAAAGAAAGCGAAAATCTCTTTTCTTCGCCGTGCGTGCCACCAATTTTCATTCTACGATCGCTTACAATCGTACATCATTTTTTTAACGATTCCAAGCTGTGATGATTTACTTGATGAATTGATTTACATGAATTAGTGTATCGGAGGTTAAATATTCGAATTCTTAAGTTTTGGTTCTTTGAAAGTTGTCGAGATACTTTTTTGTATCGTTTTATCGTTTACAATATAAACATCTCTTCATTCAGTGCAAAGGTAAAGTTATACTTTGTTTTAAAAATGTCCATCGATTAAATTTACAGTATAGAGCGTAAAATGCTTTACTAAAAATTGCAATGGTTACCCTTAGTTTTCTCGCCGCAGCTCATCAGTATAGATAGTCACACTGGTAGAAAATTAACCGTAAGTTAGCCAGAACTGATTAATTTAGAAGGAAATTAACCATAATTGGCTAATTTATGGTTATTTTTTCTATCAGGTCAATGTCAGTATATTATTGGTAAAATTAGACTACAGTTTTTTGTAAAATCAACCTACCAACCAAACCACTATCACAACTATTAACAGAGCATTTTTTCCGTATCCGTACTGCAACAAATTTTAATTAACAAATTTACGGTACATTTAACTTTTCATGCCTCAGCGTAGTGGTCAAATTTCAGGCACAAGCTACCATCATTAAACAGCTGTAACCCGGGAAGTCGGCTTACATCACAACCCAGAAACAATCCAATTAATGGTTAGACCGGACCAATTAAACGCGCTCATCTAATTGCCAGTGGCTGCTCCTCTCTCCCGCGTGTCGTCGCGAGCAATGGAAGAAAAAACGTCCGGTTTAGAAAAGTAGCGTCGCGCGCGGTGTTACATTCGCAAAGTCGCGCGCCTCCCGTTAAGGGGATTACGTCAACAGCAGCTTCCGGCCAATGTCAACAACACTTTTAGCGAGCCGACCTGGATCCTCTCGATCGAAAGGATAAGCTTCTTCCACAGGCACTAGTATACAGTTTAATACGACTATTACAATTAATTGGCCGAACAGATCTTTTTAGACACGTGTGAAAATAAACCTGTAATAATTAATTTCTATATGTTGCTTTGTGTTTAAACTGCCGTACATTTAAGAAATTTTATTACAATTTATTTTTTCTATTTATTTTTGCTTTAGTCTATTGTACGCGTTTGAAAGTACTGTTTTTTGAATCTTTTGAAGCGAAGGTTACGCATGATGAAATGGCATACGCGTAACGGGAACAATTGGTTCTCGGTCAATAGGTTAAATGGTGCTTCGAATCTTGTAAGTGTGCTCTTGATGTTACGATTAACACGCTGGAAGCCGCTTGCATAATTCATTGGAATTTAATTAGTCAATTACTTAACACTTAACTTTTAGTTATAGATTCAAAACTCGAAGTTACATATGCAAGATACTTCAAATGATGATTCATGATCTAACACTTTCTAATATACTGGCGAATTTCTATTTGCACTTACAAGTCATTTTGCCTTGTAAAAAAATTAACCATAAATTGGCCAGAAAATACATATCTGGTCAATTAATCGTGATTTTTTACAGGGTGTATGGACAATAGAAAAGACAACAATTAAAAATTCGTCCACTCAATTCTGCTTCACTAAACAAGAATGATACGACGGTACCTTTTAAAATGGCATTACATAGAACCAATACTCTCGCAGGACCATTACGAATAAAGTACAGTTTATTCAAACCGAAACACATGAAAGACTTAGTCCTGATTCGAAAGTTCAAGTTAAACAATGAGAACGGGACCTCGAAAGCGAGAGTCGGCCGCGGTACCACGCTGGAAACTAAACTGACTGTTGATTGCAAGGCCGCGCAAGGGGATATCGCGATGTCGGTTTATGGGAATTAGGTGCATTGAGCGCGCGAGCACATGGTTTTTCCTCCGAGTGAAAAGCGCAAGGCGTGCGTTTCAATAAAGATTTCGCAAGGTTCCGCTGGGATTGTGCGGAAAGAGAAAAAAGCGATAAATGGCAGGCTTTCGTTCAGCGAGCCTTACAACCAATTAATTTTAGGCGTCGTTTAATAGTGAAAAATAATTTTATTTTTCATTGCATTTTATAAATCTAACGGAGTGCACCTTTTTTCTTAGAAAGTTTACTGAAGTACGGAAGGTACAGAGTTACTGCAGTGTTAGATAATTAAATAAGACCGAAAATAAAGTACTCTGAAAAGTAAGTTAGTAATTTTAAATAAATATTTACTTGATTGAACTAAATATTTAATTAGTATTTTCTCAGTGCACTGTGTTCAAGAATTACTGTAAGAACTACTCCAACTATTGATGAATTATTTAAAATATTCCTAAGAAGTTTACCTGAAGTTTCTAATAGATAGTAGGTATAAGTTGTAAATTTACTATTACGATTAATTAATTCATCAGTAATTTAAACCGTAATTCATTTTCGTAAGGGGAAGTTTTACAACATTACTAAAACTTATTTCTGTAACATAAACTCATTATCGATATAAAAACAATCAATATTTTATTCATAGTTCAGCCTCCGAAGTATAAACGACTATGGTGCGCCTAGTAAGTAGAAGTTATTTTACAATAACTAATTTTTAATACAAGATTTCTTATCATTCACCACTATAAAATGAAACAAAATAGTTAATTTTTTCTGATTGATTAACAAACCAACTTGAATAATAATAATCAAATTAAATTGAATAATAAAGCCTCTTCGATTTAAATTGCCCACCAAAAGAAACAACCTGCTATTCTTTGAAAATTCGAAAAAATCACCGGAAACGCCAATCTCCGACTGACCGCACGAGCGGTATACCTCCGCGCCTCGAGGGAGCCGCTCGAGTTTGGGCAAAAAACGGCTGGGTCGATGGGGTACTCCTTTTTCGCCGACTCTTTCACAACACGTGCGAAATTCGCCGGTGCACGCGGTCACCATTGTCCGCGCGTATTCGCACGCTATAATTAGCGGATGACGAGCCGCGAGCGAAAGTCACGAATATAGCCCCCCGCGCCCGGGAAAAGTGCCGAAGGTAAGAGAGCCGACGACGGCGCGGCGCTCGTCTACGTCGTTTGCGTAATGGGCATTTTCAGCGGCGGATAAACGATAAAACGCGAAATTGATGGTAAACTTTTTGTAAACAGAATCTTGTTTTTTCGTAATTTTAAAATAATAAATTTTTTTAATTAATTAATGGTATAATAAAGGCAGCTGTCGACGGAGCTCCTGATGCAAATTATGCACTTTGTAAATTAATTTTTTGAAATTCTCTTGCATACGCCAATGATTAATTAAATAATTAAACTATTTTTTAACGGGTCGTTTTAGTAATCTATGCAATCTGTATATCATGTTAAATAATAAAATAGAATTTAGAATACAAAATTAAAATAAAGCGTGTGTGCGCTTCAATAACTTCCTCTCATTTGTTAAATTGTGACAAAAAAGTGAAATAAAAAACTGCAATCTTTCGAACAATCACAGCCACTAACCAATAATGACTGTGGGAAGAAATTATCTTCTTAAAATGAAATATCAAGCAACATTAAAAATAGTGCCATATTTCAAATAAAAAAAAATAAATCAATTATATTACTATTCAAAGATTAGAATCACTGCAGTTGTAACTATTTTTTTAAATTAAAATCAATGAATTCACTTTATCTATAGCCACGAAATTTATGTACTCTGAATTCAAATACTACATGTTATAAAATGTAAGTATAATATCCTTGGTGGTTTACGTTGTCTTTAATTTTGAACAAAAGTGATATTCTTAACACCGACTTAAAGGCCGACGTTAAAACTGTGCAACCGATTCAAGACGAGCGCATACAAAGTCATCAAGTGGAACATTTTCCTCTAGATATTTCACTCTCGTCGTAGGTGAAAAGAACGCGAAACAGTCGAGCCCACGCGCTCTCAAAATAGCCTATATGTTAAGGTGACGCGCGCGCGCGACGCCGAACGAAAGCTCAAGTGTTCTAACGGCTTTTTCACGGTTATCGTTAGTGTCGCATCGCTCGCGTTCCTTTTTTTTTTCTCACGTGCAGTCACCCTTTGTGCCTGCGCACGTGCGAGCGACCACTAACGACGGTACAGAAAGAAAGCACCTTCCTTAGTGTGTACAATTTAAACTCTCTCTCCAAATTTTCCTCGACAGTTTTCGGTGCAATCGGTACCTTTAAATGATCAGTTCGACCGCGAATAAATTAATTTGCAAATCACTGCTGAATAAACACGCGTAATTGTAAAAATGTGTTTAAGTGGTGATGTAAGAAACGTAAAATTTAGGCGGCAAATTTGAAATCCTCTCTTAAAAAAACGATGGCAGGATGTTGTAAAGCATTTAAAAACTGGATTTGATTGGTTCACGAGTAGATCCGGTTGAATGGCGCTCAAATTCAAAAAAGTTTTCTAACTTCAGAAATTATAACGGTTCATGTGTTTAATTAATAAATAGGCATAAAGAAATTTAAGCGCGCGCAGCGCGTTGGATTTTTGTTTTAAAAAGAAAACTGCGTGATTCAGTACAATTGAACAATTAAACATTTCAAATAACCCTATGATCAAATTGACCACAAATTATCCAGAGAAGACTTAATCTGGCCGATTTATGGTTACTTTTTTACAGGGAAGCCATATGCATTCTTAAGATTTTCAAAGTAGGAGGCATTAACAATACAACTTTTCTTCTATCACCAAACTTAATCACAGTTTAGACATTATCAGCGTTTTTACTAAATACAGTTTAGCATAAAATAAGTCAAAATGTAAAACCACAGCAAGATACAACGACTAGCGTAAACGATTCGCCATAAAAGATACACCAGCCTGGTGCGCCACGCGTCGCTCATTATAAAACAGTACAAATGCGTAACAGATGAAAGCGAGTCGCGATGAAAATCAAGTCGAGCACAAGCAAAACCGGCGGCCAGCCGCAGGAAGTACGACATCTCTTTATACGAGTCGACGCGTTAGAAAGCCGGACCGTATAATAGCCGTGCGGCGTATAAGGCGGCGGAAGGGGAACGAAAAATCCGAGCCTGCTCTCGTTCGCACTTTCATCCGAATGAGATTCAACGGACTATCCTACATTCTTAGGCTTGCCTTGTTTCAATCTTAAAGCTTTGAATCTTAAACCAAGTTAAACATCTTCATTGCAATTTTAGTATCGTTTGAATCAAATGATTACAAAAATACATTCGATTTTTTATCGGGAATAGTCGATGAGATGTTGAAACATTAGCACAGCATAGCTGCGAATTTATTCTGCAGGCAACTAACCATACGTCCACAGTTCGAGTTGTAACTTTGTAAACGAAGATAAAAATTTATTGCAATTTTAGTAACGTTTTTAAGTAACAAAGTCATGTATATTTAAAAATGATTTGTAAAATTACGTGGAATAGTTATTTGAACTATCATGTATTATAATTTATTTAAGAAAATATGTAGAAAATTAATTTCATAGGAAAATTTAGTCTATAAATGAAAATTGTTACTTATACACTTGAGGTAAAAAAATCCGCGCAATTCTGGTGAGCAAAAATTACTATATTAATCATAATAATTGTTATTGCAAATCTGACTTTGTTCGCCAGATTACACCTTTTACTGAAGTCTGCTAACTTTTTTCATCTTGCCTTTCTCCACAAGCACTAAAAGTACTAAAATTTTCTCTAGATTTAAACTAGATTCTCTTATAAAATTTCTCTCTGTGTAATAAAAGTAATATACACCATTCAATGCCCGGCTTAATCCAGTCAATGAAGATGACACTTGCACAATTTCATGGAGGATGTAAATTTCCGGCAATACCGGCGAATATAAAAAGCATACGGCAGCGGTGCTCGCGAGGTGATTTATGGAAAAAGTTTGCGTCAGTTGCACGAAAAAGGTGGTCGCGAAGGTGGCCCGCCGCGACGAAATGAAAAATAAAAAAAAATACGTGGAAACGAGGAAGACAAATTCGACTGCCAAGGTCGGTGCCCGCCTGTACAAAAATACAGCCACGAATCAATCGGGCAATTCAAAATAGCATTGTTTTGCGGATATTTTCGGGAGGCATGTGTAAGACATTACGACAGCGAGGTGAGAGATTGGAAGACGGATGATGGGATTAATGCGCACCTCGCCCTCCCATAGATTCATCGGCCTTACAGGTACTGACAAGGATAACATTTGTTTTCTCGCTAATGTACAAGTTAATTAAAATTTTGATTTTTCTTGAAAACTTGAGGGTCAAAATTTAAGTGATGAAAGTGTTGAGGATACCTTATAGTGAAATTACGTTGCTTTCTCTAGTGTCAGTTGCAAATTTTAACAATTATTTTTTTAATAAATTCTTATTACTTTAACATACAGTTATATATAATTTTGGTTATATCATTGGCATAAAGTTTTCAAGTTTAAAGATCATTAATCTAAGTCAATAAGTTTTATTAGAATCATTCATCAGTCCAAAGAAAATATTTAAAAATAAAAACTACAAATTTAAATTAAAACCAGACTAATATCTTACAGAATCTTTTTCAACTTTAAATTCGCACACTTTAGTTTAAATACAATTAGAATTTGGGTTAATAATAATAAAAATTTTAAAAACGTATGTATGGAAGGTGAACTCTTAATTTGTACAAACAGTGATTGATGATCTGTTTAAATGAATTGACTTTAACAAATAATATCCAGAAAATTCTATTGCAATTTATGAGAATAAACCAAAAAAAATGACAAATCTTTTTTGAATGTTCCAAGATTACTTTTAGAACGTGTTATGAACGGTTGCTTTAAATACTTAAAAAAATAAGTTGTTTTATTAATCTTGCCTTTTTAACAATATTTAATGTAATTGTTTAAAAGAACTTCTAATACATTTCTTTCACATTTCAATTTTTTAATATGCATTGCAATTTAAAAGCGAACTTTTACTGCTTCACGAGCTATTGAAGTACCATTATTTTTTGCTTAGTTTTCTCTCAGTCAAGAAATTGTCTCAATTTGTAAACTCATAAATGAAGTTCGTCGAGACAAACAAGAAATTTGCTGTTTTCTACTCAGCGGTCTTGAAGCCAGAAAACCTAGAATGTCATATCCACGTACATAGCAGGACGTTGTCATTCAAAAAGTACCATCATCTTTTGGCCGAGTTTGTTATTCCCGCAAATTTCCATTCTCCTTTACAAACATAAAAAAAAAATCATTTTTCGCGCGCTCAATTACCCCGACTTTGTACACGACAGATCGCCCACTGTGCTCGAAAATACACAGTCGTACCGCAGAGCGAAAACACAGGTGTTTTATATAAATCCGTAATTCATCGGGCTACGGGATCCATCGTTACATTATTGGACGCGCCGTCCGATGACCTTGAGCGGGGTAGCGGGGGCCGGGGTTTGGCATCGGTCCTAAAAGATAAAAGATCGAGGCTGTCGCGCGGAGCCAGCTTATCCCGTCATATCGCACGCGTTTCTTTGTCACCGGCGAATAGGATGCAGCCGCAGGACACTTGGCTTCCGCCGTCGCGCTCCTCAAAAATAATAAAACCCAGTCACTTCTTCGTGTCATTTACGAGGACTAGTGCTGGCCTGGAGATTTAGGGTCTGTCGTTGCTGTCAAAACGATCGTTCAAAATTTGATAGATTTTACGGATCGGTATTCGTTTTTTTGCACGGAAGACGTGCTCTGCGAACAATTGCAATGGTAAATTTTAATGTATTGGGAGAGGGACGTTATTGAAAAACTTGAAATATTTTCTTTTGAAATTTAATGGAAATCTAAGATATTTTAATATAGTTCTGGTAAACGTTACAAAAAATTGTTGCGATTTTTCTAATAATGTTAATTTGTGAAATCATTAAAATTGACTATTCTAATTTTTAGTAGAGCTTTTTTTCTGCGTGTACTTAAAGATACCATTGTTACTTACTAATATCATTATTCCTTTTATAAGTAAAAATTGTCGTTTTCATAAATCAGAAAAAAAGAACAAAAATCATAGATCATAAGCATAAGCTACCGAAAAGTGAAGTACCAAGAGCCTGTATGATCATCATTGTCACCATGTTAATTAATCAATCGTTGATCCTTAGCGCCAAATACAGTATATGCTACTTTTAATTTTATTGTTCTAAAATATAATTTTCGTTTATAAATGAATAGAAGACACCGGTACATACCGGTATCAGTATGTAAATGATGTTTCTGTTCTTTATAATTCACAATTGCCTGATAACCAATATGATTATAATCCTATCATAAAAAATAATTGTTATTTATGATATTTATTGAATAAATAATAGTAATAAATCATATGTTTTGTAATAGTAATAAACAGTAACTATTCGAATTGTTCTATGAAATTGCAAAAAAATGGCCCAATGTGAAATTAAAAAACTGCCAAACGATATTCTAATTCGAAACTAATTTACTACAAAGAGAAACATTATGCAAATCCTCAACGATATGAAGTTCCTTTGATTTCCATTTCATTTTTCTGTGCAATAATTCATCAATCAAAACTAAAGGAAAAGCATCAGAATCACAAAACAAGTGAGTTTTTTTTACAAAGTACCGTACAAATGCACATCAATACCTATAAGAGCTAATCTATGATTAAAGAAGGATGTATGTACCTAACAGATACCTGACCATTTCTCACTCCTACAAAACAGGTATCAAAAATCCATAAACCGTCAACTCAATTCTATCTCAAATATCATCGTCCTTCTTACAAAAACTAAAATAAATGATTTGAAATACGCAAAACTCTTCATTCAGTGCGCAGTTTTCTTCAGTACCAAACAGACATTTACGCCCGCGTAAAAGCTTTGATATCAAAGCTTCTGCATCAAGCCGGACATTAAAACCCTAGTAACCAGGTACATTTATACCACCTTAAATTTAAATTCCCCTGCGAATCACAGGGGCGAGGGGCGCCTATCTACGCGCGCGCTTGAACTAAGGACATTTATTTCGGCGACGAAAGGCCGCGGCCTGCCTTACCTCGTCGTCATCCTCGTCGTAAACCTCTCGCCTCGTGGTTTTCGTGGTCTTGCGCGTGGTCTTCCGCGACATGGAGGTTATGGTGTCGTGCGGGGAATCCCAGTCCTGGAAGACCTCCGTCGTCGCCATGTCGCTTCCGTTCCGCGTACCTCGCCGTCACAGTGGGGGACCCTCGTCGTCGGGGCGACCTGCGGATCGCTGCCACCTCACTCCACTTTCATTTAACGGAGAAAACAAAGAGAGAGGCACGTCGCTATTAGCTGCTCGACTCGTCGTCACCGTCCATCCCGCGTCGCCTCGCCCGCGGCCTTTCTCACGCGTTCATTCGTTCCTTGCTTCTCGCGCCGCTGCTGGCGTCGCCTCGTGGTGTATTTCCACTCTCCTCCGACGCCGCCCCGCGATCTTTATTTATTAACACGCCGAGCGCAAGCTGCCTAAATAATTCACAGTGATGCCCGGTGCACTTCGTGGAAAATGCACTCGATTTAAACTTCACTAAGGTGTTCTTTTCTCAACCGCGGCGACGCTAATCGTCAATGTACCTTTGGAACAAATGCGGCGCTTTAATCGTTCCCAGGTGTAACGTAATATTCCATTTCGTGTATTTGCATTGTATTTGACTGAATTATAAGGCTCTGTGATAGTCAGAGGATGTTTAGTAATTATATGCTTTTTGCAGCAACAAGTGAAAATTTTGTGTCTCTGATTCAAAATTTAAGGAAAATTAAAGAAACAAATTACGATTTCTAAAGTTTAATTAGTAAGGTGCACTAAAAATTAGTGTTATGTTTTAATCTTTTCAATAGCAGAGCTACATAACAAAACAGTATCTTGAAATGAAAATATTTTTTTCACAATTACTGATACTGACTCGTAAAAACAATCACTTTTTTAATAATTCTAAATAAAAAAACCACTAGCATTATAATTTTTTATTAATATTCTGAAGTTTAAATATTACGTTCACTGTGAAATATTTTGGCAATGCATTCTCTATCATGTTACACGATGTTTCGCGTTGGAAATTGCAATTTTTTTAAATTTTTAAACTGCGACTATTTGCTTGTATTACATTTGACATGTTCAATTTTTTCATTTTACTAATAAAAAAACTTCACTTTTACAAGGCGCATTAAAAATAAAATAGTACTAGTAGAGCATCCAATAAAATGTATTTTTTTTTCTTTCTCAAAGATGTTTTCTCTAAGCGTTTTGCAACGCAAAAATATTTCTTGCGTCAGACTTTTTGAAGAATCTTGATGAAACGTGCGAAGAGTCAAAGTATTTTTAAGCTTTCACACATTTTCCGCGCACCTCCGCGCAGGTGTAAACAAAATAATTTTCCCGACATCAACCGCACATGAATTTACCACACCGATCATCGTCGCAAATCGGTTTACTAAATTCTACAAAAATAAAAAATTATCCGCTCCTTGTAAAAACGTCAAGCACCCGAGCAACCATCGCAGGTGCAATTTCCAACGGTACACCTCCATCTCTGTCCTCGCGACAGACTATATCCCTCACCCGTCTAAAAAATCACATACACACGCGCACGCGGTGCCGCGATTATCCGGCGCAAGGGTCTCGATCGGGTGTGCCGTACGACGGCCACTCGTGCGACCTCCCCGGCGGGGGAAAAGCGAGAGCTCCGTGTGTGGAAAGCGGGTGCGGGAGGGTAGGGCCTGGCGAAGCCCGCGCGAGCGACTGACGGGGCGGGCGGAGCGACGCCGCGGCGCGGCCGGTCCAATTTCCAGAAATACTGAGGGGAACACGAGTGGCGTGTAATATTAGGAGGAGAGTAGCCGCGTCGGCGGCCGCGGCGCTTAGCGCGCGCACGCACGGCGGATACACCGAGCGCCGCGAGCTGCAACGCCGCGCGCGGGGATGATGCGCTCGGCAAGCTGCACCGCCTCGCGATCGCTATATTTATTGATTTTACTTCGGTGGATCTTCGCGGTGATGAGATCGATGGGGAGGGGGGATTGCTATTTAAAGTTGAATTAGTGGAAAATCATTGCAATTAGGGGGATTCCACTAAAGAATAGTGAAAAGTGATCCGCTATTAAGTAATTAGTGGAGCAAGTTCCACTCTAAATATGAAAATGTGAAATTCACTTTATGTGAATTTCACATTTTCAGATTTACATGGTAATTTTAGTGGTTTTTCACTAAGTCAACTTTAGAGGGTGCATTGCGATAAATGATATAGGATGATTGATCGATAAATACACTGCTTGTGTAAATTTGATTTAAATTTTTATTAGAGGATTGGAGAATTTCTTCGTAACAATTTCAGCGAAGCTCACCGTAATAATTACTTGAGAAAAGGTAATCGTTGGGTGATTTGCAGTAAATAAAATTTTCACGGAGAAATTACGGTAATTTTTATCTAAATTTTGCTGACTCACAGGAAGCTCTGTAATTTTATAGGAAAAGCTTCTAATGTTTAGGGAGCTTTTCATCATACCGTTCAAAATTCAGATAAAAATTGCATGAAAACCAATTTTCCTGTAAAAATTACCAGACCAGATTGAAAACTATCTCACTGAACTATTACACTTTTTATCACGCAATTTTTATGATGGGCTTTACTGTTATTTTTTACGAATAATTTCTGTCAGTATACTTTTAACGTGGAAAGAAAGTTTTATCTTTCTTAATTAGTTAAATTTTTTATTTTTAGGCTGTACTAATTGTTTATTTGATTGTATGTAAAATTTTACGTTTTCAACGTTACCTATGATTTTAGCCTGAACAGTTACTGGTAGCATATTTGCTAAAGCAAAAAATTGATTACCTGAAACATAATAATAAAAATAATTAGAAAATTGCTTTATTAATTAGAATATTGCATAAAGAAAGTAAAGAAAAAAAAATTTATATATTTAGAATTATTTGATACGTGGGCAGAGATAAAAGTAGTATTATAGAGATAAGACATTTGCGCACGTGAGTCGGGCGATTAACCCCGCTCAATGAGGAGGTCTGTCGTCGAACGGTTACTTTCGGAGAGGTTGTTTTTTCTCAAGCTTGCGGAAACGATACCTTTGCGGTAGAAGAAATATTATTCTAGGATGCCATGATGGGAATCTAAAACTAACTGGACTATTTGTTAATGACCAGTAAATCTAGCCAAGTTTAGTATCTAACAAAAATGCTTTTCTTTTAATTTTTAGTGGATGATTTTGTTAAATTGCAATGAAAATAATTATACTAGTTTTCAGCGGTACATTAAAAAAGCAACGGTAATCGCTGTATAAAAAAAGCTTGATCGCCATCAAATAATTATAATTTATAGACAATAGATGTTATATCTTGTGAAGAAATTTGTATCAATTTTTTATCCCTCATCTTAATCGTAACAAAATTGTTCCACAACTGCTTAAACGTTAAACTGACTGCATCGATGTTAGCAAAATTTTAATGAAATTCGCGATGTATATTCGCCGTTCAAAATATTTCTTCATCTTTTTCCTGAACAAATAAATTCACGCGTTCGAGGTCGAGAATCCAAAACGATAAAATACTCATCAATTTGTATCTGGATGGATAAGTTTACGAAAAATGTCCATATGGTATGAACGCGCTTTTTTTCACTGCGAAGATAAACGAAGGTGTTTATTTTGAGAATATTGAACTTCGCCATCGAAGCGATGAAAATAGGTTTCTCGCGAAGTTAAGTCATATTTTTACAATGAAGGTAAAAAAATTACATTATAAACAAATTTATTAAAAAAAGTATAAAAAAATATTATACTAATATAGATGATCATGTAATTAACAATATCCACATAAAAAGTCTTCTTTCATACTTTACATACAGGAACAGAATTATAGTGGAAGAAGATTGTAAATTCTTCCATTGATTTTTTAATTACACAATCTAAAAATCATGCTTACGACATTAATCAATATTATCATACAAAAATAATATTACTCCTTCCATTCTAAGATTCAGACAAGTAATCTAGTCAACATATATTTTTAAAATTCTTTATTAGCTCACACTTTGCAGAAACGAACTTTTATCGCGTCAAATTGCACGTAACTAAGGGATTCTCTTCTCTTTAATTTTTATAAAACAAAATGAAAGATGACGTGACCCATTGTACGCCTGAAACCGTATATTTATATTATCCTAGAGTATATTCTCGAAGAAGTCATCGGAAGAATAATAGAAAATAAATCGCTTAGTTTCGTTTGAGGCCCCTGCAAATTTTCCGCCGCGCCTCCTCTTTTTCTTTTTCATCGCCGCCTCCGCTACATTTGTTTTCGCGCGAGGGGCAGAAATAATATTTGGCACCGGCACGGTCATCCGTTTATGTAAGACGCCGCGGCGAGCGCGGCGAGGGGCGGGGGGAGGCCCGATCGAAATTATTAAGGAATTGGCTGTATCGTCCTTTTTGTCGTCGTCGTCTAGCGAAATAATCCGCCGCCGTCGCCCACGCGACAGGTGAGCGTAGATTTCCGACGATAAACCGCGAGAGATGCGAGTGCGCCGATCCGCTTATTGAGACGTTCGAATCCGCCAGAGTAAGTCACGTGGACCCCTCGTAACGCCAGTCTGACTTCGAGGTATTTGGAAGGTTCTTGTTACACTATTTTACCAAGAAATTTAAATATATCCGCAGGAAAAAAAGGCTATAATGTTTTAGAACATCCGGGGAAATTAGAAGGTAGAGATTTTTGCGCAGTTTTCTCCTGTAGCAAATTTTATGTAAATTTCTGCGCAATTTATAATGAAGAAATTTTACTGAAGTCTACAAAATTTCCAGTAGACTAGATAGTAGATTTTATTATTCCTTAATTAAAAATCTTGTAAAGAATTTGTTTTCAGTGTGTTATCAATCATACTAAAGAAAACTACTCTCAAAAAGTGGAAGAGTGAAAAACCACTCGAGCCAATCGAGCTTAGCTTCAAGTGACTCAGTTTTTTTTTTTAAAGATTTTTCGAATTTTTAACTCTTCTACACAACATGAGAGTAGAAAAAACGAAATAACACACTTTTTGTGAGTTATAGAGAAGCGTAACACCTGCATTTATACTATGTTTAAAAAACAACATTTTATTAAAAAATAACATATTTAAACCTTGACTATATAAAGATACGCTATTTTCTATATAAATTTATCTAAAATAATAAACGCAGAGCTCAACCTAGACTGTTAGATTAGAATTGCGAAAGCAAAAATTCCTCTGGCTTCTTTCCCCCGCCGCGAGAGTTTGTCGTCGTATACAATGAGCGATTTGTCAAGATTTTTTGAAGACGTTTTATTGCTGCTAGCGCGCTGCGTTCCAAAATTTATGAGAAACGACGCGCCGTGTCGCGGCACCGATAGACGCTACAGGAAGGGTTAATTTCGATCCTTTCTGAAAGATGCCGGCAGCTGCTGCTTTTGTAATAAACTTGCTCTTGGCGTGAAATTTGTTTATTAATAAGCCTCGGTAAGATTTCGTGCTCGTGACATCTCTAAAGGCGCTAAAAGAATTATTGATTGCGCGCAGAACTTTCGCCTCTTAATAAATGTGATTTTAGTAAAGAGACGTTAAATCTGTGGTGTTAAATTAATTTTTTAGGTTTTTGAGGTATATTTAGTTTTAATGTTTATATTAAATCGTAAGATTCAATTGTGATAGATGTGACTTCATACCGTGTTTGTTATATCTTATGACAATTATCACTTAGTTCTGCTTTCGAAATAGAACTTGGTTAATTAATAACCACTGCAATACTACGCTTGAAACAATTTTTAAAATCGTAGAAGTTTAAAATTTTTAAATTTATTTATTACAATTGCAGATGATTAAAGCTCTCATGAGATCTCATGTCTGAAATTCGTGATAAATCTATGATAGGTACCATATAAGATGTCAAATATTATCTCGCAGGACGAGAAAGAAAAACTTCGCAAACTATTAAATACGCAATTTATTGTTAAAATATTTTCGATATTAACTTTTTTTCAGTAAGTCTTCTTTATTTTATTTAATTTTCCTTGTAAAAAGAAGTTAACCATAAATTAGCCAGACTACATATTATATTCTGGCCAATTTATGGTTAATTTTTTAAAATTCCTTCAGTTTCTTTAACATTGATCGATTCAGAACGACAATTAAATTTTCATTCAATTATTTGAATCATAAAGTTCGTAAAACTTTTATCTTTTAAAACTTTACTTTGAAATAACATTAAACGTCTCATTTTCATGTCTAAGGAATAAAAACTGCAAAAATGAGGGATAGAACGATGTAGGATACGTAAGTTCGCGCGCCGCAGTTTCAGAGCACCTTGGCGTTCCGAGGAAGAATCGGTCGGTGAACAAGGCGTCCGAGCGTGCTATACGGCCGCTAAATACGGGTGATTTAAAGGTCCCGGCAGGAAAGATGGAAATCGCAGGTAAACACCGTGAATGACGCACGGCCGCACGCCCCAGACGCCGTAGCCTCTTTTCTTACTTCTAAGTGTCTGCCGGAATGTTCTGGAGCGTGTGGTATTTTCACCAGCGGTTACAGTCCGATATTGAAAAGATAATAGAGCAACGAGCGTATGCGCAGCTGCTGTACAAATTGAAGTTTGTCACGATCTATTTAAATAACAAATATGCCTGATAAAAAGTTACCATCGTTTTTTAAGCGTTTCTGAAGCAACTTTTCCTGAATTTTATGACCAACGACAAAAGGGTTGACTCAAAACTTATATTCTATGTGAAAAATCGTTTTAAAAATGTTTTAAAAATTGTTACTTTTTACTAGAGAAGTAAAAAGATTTTTTTGTAAAGATGCATTTTGAGACCATCCTCCTGATAAATCGATTTTTCGTATATTTTTCAACTATTTAATCATATAAATCCCGCATGCCTTAAAAATTATAATAAAAAAATTTATATGAAACGCATATAGGTATACTGTATTAACAAATTTATGAGCGATCTTTTACATACCATAATTATAGTAATTATTATTTAGCACCATAAAATAGAACGCAGCATCTTTGCTGTATCCGGTACTAGACGGTAATGGTCAGTAAATGGACAAAAGACATCCGAAAATTCGGTCCCACCGATGGGAAAAAACTAATTGATCGTTTTTCTTTCCAGCGAGGAAACTTATTTGAAAAAGCTGCGACTATATTTGTAAGGATAAGTAACGCGTACCTCCACGTGAAACCGGTTAATAAACTGCAACCTGCTCGTGGGTTAGAGCAGGCAATTAAGATGAGGCATTGTCACAATTAGCGTCCATTGTGTTTGCCGCCGGTTTAATTAAAACGCCTCCGCTCGAGTCGCGCGTTGTCGAATTCGCTCGACGACACACCCGCGCGAGCTCGCGAAAATAGCCAATGCACGCCCGGCGTTTAGCTCTCCCTTTCACCGGATTTCGCGATTTTACGCAGGGCCGATGGATTTATATCGCGTTGTGTTAAAGAAAATTGTTCGTTATTGTTTTTATAAAATTTTTGGCCTTTTCAAGGTTATATGAATTTATTAGGGTGGATGATTAGTGTGACACGTGACATTAGTAGTTAATAGTTTATTAGGTACTTGTTTGTGAACGAAGACCTTGGAATTTGTAACTTATCTAGCTTAAATATCATCTTTTTCATCGTTTAATAGAAAAATAAACTGTTGAATTAAATATAGACGTGAAAAAAAAAACAATTTTTCGATAGAAATATTAATTATAATGAAAAAACGTGGATAAAAGTAAGTGTTTAAAAATTTCATATCGCTGCAATAAAGAAGAGCGAAATAGCAATACCTACAAATTAAAATATTTCTATTTAAAAAAGATTGTTTTTTTAATTTTCAACTAAAATGCATCAATATTTCTGGCTGTAGAAATGAATCGTTTTCTTTCTTACCAACTAGTCAAGTATTATCGACTACGACAAAACGTAGTTATCATTTGTAGGTGGCAGCACAATCTTACTGTAGTTCTGTTTTAACATTTGGCTCCAGTTTTAAAAGCTTAACAAATCTACCGCTAGATGGCAGGACATTGGTTTGCTTGGCGCCAAAATTTAAATTTAAATTATACTCTAAACAGAAATATGTTCAAGTAGCAATTGATCGAAATTAAATATTTATCGCAGAATGCACTGCAACTTTATATTATGAACAAAACATAATTTTTGTTTCTCATTATTTAATACTGTTAACTGCATATACAGCATAAAAAATCTATAACAATTAAAATATATAACATTTCGTCGATTTCGAATAGAAAAACATTATAACAATCCGGACGAAAAAGTTGTTATCTCATAAGCATTTTTCTCGAACTGTATTCCTAAAAAACGAAATTAATGTTTTCTAGCACCGACAAAAATATGAAATATCGTTAAAAAAAAAGAATCACAAAAGCAGCAGAAAAACATGTTTATATCCAGCCGGTCCCTCTATATTTACACTCATTCACCGTCAGACCCATTGTTTTGAATGCACCGCAAAAGGTCATCGCAAGCGCGAATACCTCGTCCACTTTTTTTATAAACGTCCCTCTCCTTTCGGCCGAATCGAAACGAGCGATTTAAAAGGCGTCGCGCGCGCGCGAGCGTCTCGAGGCTGCTCCCTTGGCGGCGCATATAAAAAAAAAAAAAAACAAGACGACGTTCCATTCGCAACGGCGGGATACCCCGAGGTAGAGCAGGAGGTCCATCGCCGAAAAAGGCCGTCGAGGGAAAGGCCGGCCGCGCGGAGTGTTTACAGGCCGGTGGAAAAACGTTTACGCGGGCGCGGAACGTCGGCCGCCGGCCAAGACGAAATTAGCGCCCCGCGCCATTCACGCGTGCGCCTTTTTCCACGGGCTTTATTGCGGGAGCCATTCATCGCGCCGCCGCGGCCGTTCAACGCGGAGTCAACGGGCCGATCGATCGATCGATTCTTTTTCTTCCTCATAGCGGCGCTTTTTGACTTTTCTACGCTTTCGTTTCAATTTTATTTGCGTAACGTTGCTTTTTTAAAGTCGATCGGTCGCGCGGGTGACGTTTGGACAGTCGGGTTTTACGGACGCCAGTTTGATAATATTGTGATTTTTGTAGTTCGCGTTGAACGCGAAGAGAAAGTTGAAAAAAAAATTTAATCGATTTTGTAAAATTATTTTTTTCTTGAAATTTTAATTATTGCATGTAATTGAATTACGTCATTTTTTTATTTTTATAAGATTTATTTTTTATTATTTTAAAAGGACTAAGATACGTATTAAAACTAAATTTAGAAATATTTAATGCTAATGCAACGATTATATTTGATCTCTGAGAAAACAGTTTCCGAGGCATTAATAGCAGACGTTTTCTTAGGCCAAGGCCACTGCAAGCACTTCCTTCAAATTGTTGGCGAAATTAATCCTTTGATCATTTTCTAAATTTCTTGGTTATTTTTTTAAAGGTGTAAATTCCACAAAACAATTTTGACTATCATTTTGATCATATTAATCCAATATTCACATAATTTTGCGTTAAATTAATTTCTATTTAGCTATACTATTTTTTCTTAAAATTATTTAACGCTGTTATAGCTGCAAGCTTAAATATTGTAAAGTGCGGCAGCATTTGGCTAATGCATAATAATAATAATCTTAAATAAAACTAAAGTGACTCAATTATTGCTGATGAATTTCGAATTTATTTTAATAAATCCATAATAAAAAAAATTTGAGAAATCACGTATATCGATAAAAAAAGTACATCGTAATAAATAACAATAAAAAGTAAGATATTTTTTGTATCACAAATTCTGAAATCAACAATTTTCCAGTTTTTAAAGTTTTAGTTTTTAAATTTAAGCATTTAAAATTTTAAAAGTCAGGTCGCATTATTATTCATAGCAAAGACTGAAATTTATAATAATGGCTTGAATTGTCACCTTCTGTGACTATTAATATTCGTCCGTTGGGTGCTGAAATGGCATCTCAGCGAATTAGGGAAAAATGCCATCTCTCTGCATAAAATATTATCGAGTCTTTTTTAAATAAACTACTCATAATCAATTATAATTTTTTACGTTAATTAGTCTACTCTCATATCGTAAATGGATAATTAATTTATCAGTGAAAATTAAATTGATGTATTTAAAGACTACCTTATAATAGGCACAATTAATTAATTACTTTATTGTATATTTTGATTGTGTTAAGGACCCTGTCCATAAAATTCAATAAATAAATAAACGTGATAAATCATATCAAAACATTTTTATCTCAAAGTTTATTTTGATTAAAAACATTCAGATGTATTAAAAAACAATTTTTAACATTTTTACACTATAAATTAATTTATTTAATAAAGAAAGCTTTATTCTTCAGAAATTTTAAAAACAAAAAGCCAATACACTTCTTTTAACAACTTATCAATTAACACCAAAATAAGTTAAACTAATCTAAAATACTGTTGTTTCCACGAATAAATTACGGGTACATTTTTAGCGTCGTAAATAAATATATAGTATTTTACATTTATTTTTACATTTGCCCATGCCAGATTTAATATTTCCTACGTATTTTAAAATTCTACATTTTTCCTGCCACTGTAAGTACTTTCCGATATTTCTTTACAGACTAGCATACGAATACGCTGCCAAAGAAACGTCGATTAAAAGTGTATTAGCCGATTATACCGTCCCTATGCACTCTGCACTTTTTTCACATACTGACGAATTTAAAAAAAAATTTCAATTTATTTAAACAAAGTAAAAATCTTAAAAAAATTGCCTTAATTGTCGACCACATCCCTAAATCATCAACACCCAAGTCATCGGATTCTCGCCATTTCGAGCAATTGACCGAATCCCGCGGCGAATGAAACGGGCGTCCCTCGAAATTTTCCGACACGCCGCGCTTCTTCGCCTCCGTCGCTTTTGCTCGGCGAGTCCGAATTTATTTTTAAAAAGCCGTCGCTTTCTCCTCTCTCTCTCTCGCGCCCTCTCGACTTTTTTTTATTTTCTGTCGCTTTGAACTCGCGCGAGTCCATTAACTTCCTCTTGACAGGAGAAAAATGCCCGCGACTCTCTTAATTGACTTTTCTCTCGAATTGTCGCCTAGCGGCTAGTATATTATACCTTCTGTCAATGCGAGAATGCAATCGTCCGATTTATAAGAGGAGCGCGCCTATACCTATACAGCAATGACAATCTACAAAACGATATTCCTTAATGAAATTTACTTCTTCATTTTGAAACGTTAAAAATCCTGGTGGAAATCTTTTTCTTAAATTTTTAAGTTGCAAAAAACCAGTTTTTGGCTAGTTATTGGCGAAAAACTGGCCACTTTTGGTCTTCGAATAGTTACTGGGCAATTTATAGTTAATTGGCGATTTCTTATACTGAGAGAGAAGTTGATAGATTGTCGATTTTAAAACTAAAAGTGAGAATTGTTTTTTTTTTGAAACGGTGTAACTATTAATTACAAATTGAAAATGTAACAAGGAGGAAGAAAGTAAATAAAGTTTTGAAGATTTTAAAAATAGGTCATCATTCGGTTATGAAATAGACTGTATGCTTATTTTTTCAGAGCAAAATAACGCATATCGCTTTCTAGTCTCGCTTTACACGAGTTCAACGACTTATTTTCTTTCAAAATCTGTAAGTCGTCCATATTCCGAGGTAATGGATACAGAGCTGTGAGTGATTCATATTAACAGATGCTACATAGAAATTTTACAACCCTACCCACGAAAAAAAAAATAATTTTTCCCTTTCTAATCATTCACATTAAATCTTACATCACTTATCATTTTCCCGCCTTTCGACTTAAAATTCAAGGTTTTTCATCTCGCATTCAATGTCGCGACGTTACCTCGTAAACCTCGATTGTCGTCGCGTGCACCATCTCCGAAAATTTAAAGGAACCCCGAGTTTTGAAAATGCGCTGCTCGGCTTTCTCCGGATTTACGGCAACGCGCGCGGTAAAATTAACGCGAGCGGCGGCGGAATCGCTCGGCGGCGTGCGACGCAGTCAAAACAAACCTTAGCCGGGGAACGAGTCCCGATGGCCGATGAATAATTGCGACGAAGCAACGCGGACGCGGATTAATGCGGAGGCGCGGAAAGCCTTCGATCCGGGCGCCGGCAGCTGCCGCCAATACATAACCGGCGCGCGCGCGCGCTACTATCTTCAGAGCGGCCGTGCATCGCCGTCGCATAGGCCGGCTTTTCTCTCGCACGGGGAAATATAACACGTTCTCTGGACAATTGACGGACGTTGACAGATAGAAAAAGTCGGTGCAACATTTAAACAGGCGCTTCGTAAAATAATAGCCTTTCTATTATTAACATCTGGATGTGGCTTTGCATTGGAACGATGAAGCTAATGTGAAGAAGAAGAAGAAGAAGATGAAGAAAATAATAAAGAAAAAAAAGAGGATTGAAATTAAAGAGGAAGAAGAAGACAACAATGAAGAAGAAGATGAAGATACTGAAAAAGAAGAAGAAGGCAACATAATGAAGAAGATGAAGATAATGAAAAAGAAGAAGAAGGCAACATAATGAAGAAGACGAAGATAATGAAAAAGAAGAAGGCACCATAATGAAGAAGATAAAGATAATGAGGAAAAGAAGAAGATGAATATAATGAAGAAGAAAATGAAGAAGTAATGAGCTTGGGATATAGACACAGTGAGTATAGTGGCGACTGCAGTTTTAACCGATTCTTTTGGAGAGGATCTTAAATATGTGCAGAGTTTTGATATACGATATAGAGGCCATCAAAGATTAGCCTGTACTATAATGAAGATTGAAGTATATCACGAAGACTATATTTACTGCAAATTATTTTAGAAAATGAGGGTTCGCAGGTATTAAAATTTATTTTATTTTATATGTTGATCATCTCTTAATAAAGTTCTATATGCATTTAAATGAGAAGCCAATATATTCTTGATGTGATTAGTTCTGACATGGTAATGCGATTAATTGAGAATGATTTACTTTTAAAATAACTGGAGCTTTTTTACACGAACAAAACTTACTGTTGTCTATCAATTCTGCATGGTTTAATGCGATGAGACTACTTTTAGATTCATATCAGTAATACTTAAATGTAAGGTCTCACGAATTTATTTTTAATAGAAAACAAATGTTTACTGATTTTAAAGTCCTATCGAAATTGTCTTCTAATAATAAAAAATATTGAATGGAAAAACAGGTATAAAAATCTTCAATTTATACTTTAAAGTGATTTTTTTGTAACACAAAATTAAAAAACGCAATTTGATTTTATCAATCACATTGTTGACCCTTTATTTCACGCGCTAATTGCTTAAACAATTTTAGTAAATCTAATAAGAGCATTAAAATATACACTGATCTAATTCGAAAGTTTTAGTTTCTTTCTTTGCATCGAGGTGGGAAACTTTGCCGGTTTGTCAGCAACGAAGCAGCGCGAAGTCGGGGATTAGCGATCGTTAGTTGGCGCGCCCACAGTCAGTTCCTCCGACCACTATACTTGCTCGATTTATAAATACGGCTTGTAACTGAATTTCGCTCTGACCGAAATGTCATCAGTACCATCGGATATAAGGAAACATTGTCGCTAATATATTAGGCTGCGCTCATAAATTTGTAAGTTAAATGTCTTGATACCCATAGTTTTCGTTTTTATCACACCTTCATTTTTTAAATTAAATAATTGAAGGTGAAAAAGTGATGCTTTATCCAATATTATTTTATTCTTATTCGTGAAATAATAAATATTAAAAATTTATATGCATAATAATTTGTACAACAAGGCCTAAAGATGCATAAAATCTGATCGCTGTGGGATATTTTCAAAATATGAATGAGCATAAAAAACGAATAATTTAATAAAAAGTAGAAGGTACTACGGTGAAAATTATCGACCACACACTAAAAGTCCTTTTCGTAATTCACAATTTAAAATTCCCCCTATAGGGGGCTAGTCTCCTAAATGCCGACTACATCGTACTCTCGAATTGTAAAATTCTGCTTCGAACCTTAAAAAATAGTACTTTATAAAAACTGCATCCAATGAACGACAGGGGCATTTTAAATAGCCGGCGCCTGAGTCCGGTGCACCGTCCAGGCTAATCAGAAGTAAGGGGCTGTACAGCGGGCCGCTAATCGGCCGAAGGGCCGCTCGCTAAAAGGTAAAGCCGTGTGTAAATCGTCGCGGGCTATTTTCGCCGGGGTGGGCACACGTGTATGCCGCGCTAATTGAGACGCCGATTTGACCAGAAGTGAATCAGCCGGCCCGTGCGCGCGCGCGCGCCACCGGCCTGGACGACGCCGGCGTATAAGCCGCGCCGGAGACGCGAGATTTAGCGGGCTAACTCTTTGGGCGGAAATTTAGAGCGAAACCGAAAACGAGTACCTCGACTTTATTAACGCTTGTATTTCCGAGCCAGTTACATATAAATAAGCGATAGTTTTATCTTTTTATTTTTGTTTTCTGTTTAATTAATGCTCTTTTTTTTATTTTTATTATTTGTTCAGCGAAAATTGTTTGCGGGAAATATGTGATTTTGTAAGAGTAAGGTGTCAAGTAGAATAGATATATTCCACGTTGATGCTTGTTTGAATTCTGTTATCTTTGTTGGAACACTCAGCTTGATATAAATACTCATGGACCGTGTTAGATGTTCTAAAAAAACTGCTCGGTCGTATCGGTCAAAAAATTTGAGGATATAACTTCTATTTTCAATTCTTCACTGTTCGATCAGAGCAGAAGTAGGTCAGTTAAGAAATAAAATTGGGTGATATCCTAAAAATTGTTGAATCACCCAATGACCATTACTTTTAAAGCCTATGATGCATAAATTTTGAAAAATTGTTTTCAATCAACTATTTCTTATTGTATAATATTTTATACAAACTTGATAGAATGTGCCGTAAACAGGGTAAAAATTACAATATTCTGTGTACTTTTTACATTATTGGTCAGTAATTTTTATCAACCGGATCACATGGTCCCAACTCTCTAAATATGAATAAGTGAATAGTCGTTGATCACTAATTCGAATAAGTGAATATTCACATATTAAATAAGTAAAATAATACTTCTCGTGTTCAATAAATGAATATTCACTTATTCCGCAGTACATATTCACTTTATTCGAATTAGTGAACGACTATTCACTTATTCATATTTAGAGGGAAGAGTACTAAAACCATAATAATTTTTAACGAACCATTATCTCTTTAAAAAAAGTACAGTATACACATTACAAAATCCCCAATTAAGTTTCCCATCGAAGCAGCAATTAAGCATCGAAATAATTCGAAAAAAACGCGTACACCTCGAATTTCTAATGCTCCATCGCGCTCGCTGCGTTGCGGCCGCGTCCACCCGCCCCGGCCTACGCGGAAACGCTAATAATACGAGCGGGGGCCGATCGATCACCGGTGGCGCGCGAAAAGATGCAAGACAATCCCGCGGCGCGGGCCATTTGTCGCGGCCGGCTCCCCGGGTGCGCGGAGAACAAGACGCCCCTTGTGCGTCCGACGCGTCTTCCGGACGCGCGGGTCAATGACCCAATTACCGCGCGCGCTGGCCCAATTGCCCGTGCCTCTGATTCATGGCGCCTGTTGCGCAATCGCCTCGCGCCGGTATTTTCGCTGGTTTTGTCCTCGCAGGTGCACACGTGGGCGCGGCATTTCTTCTTTTTTAATCCTCGCGCGACGTATTAATAGAGTGCGGGGGGCTAACAACATGTTTGGGGTTGAAGGAGGTTTTGATTGTTTGTAAATTGCAATAAGATTAGGTTGTACAAACAAATTTTACAAATGCTTTGAACATCTTGTGGATATTTGTGGAGAGTAAACCTATTTTTATTTACGATTACGGGGATGCGTTACTTCTACCCTTTATGCATAGTTATCGACAATACCGATTTTTTGTTTTATTAATTGAGTTTTTATTTTATATCGTGATTATTGATGCAGAGATACATTCTTTAAAGACTAAAGCATGCACGCTTGCATGCCAAATTAATTGTCCATCTAAAAATTTATTGAATGGAACGAAAATCTGCAATGTCGTTAGGCGACATCCCTTTAAGCTTCGTACTATTTTTAAAAGAAAATTTATCTTTTTTAATGCTGCTTTTTCACTGCGAATGTTTTGATAAGCTGTAATTATAAAATTTCTTTACAATAAGTAAGTGAATAAAAAAATCATAAGAATAGTATTTTAATCGAAATAAGAGTACATTATTAAAATTAAAATAGACTCAATAAAAAATGAAGGAAAATAATTAATAGCAAGTGCAAGTCAATTGTGAAAAGGGGATCATCGGTTGACTGGAAATTCAGGTTAATTATGATATCTTCGAAGTTGGCGTTAAATTGTAGGTAAACACGAAGCTGATATATACATCGGTAGATGAGGCTGGCCTTAATTGACTGCATTTGAAGACTATTAATAATGTAACTAAATTTATGTTTTTGATTGATGACACTAATATATAAAATCTAGGAGGATCAACATAAAACAAAGGAAGTTTTAACTGCATAATTGAAGTAATTTACTAACATTGTAAAGATTTTTGGAATTTAATCGTGTACTAATTAGATATAATTAAATGAAATTTTTTTATACTATTCCATACACAAAGATTTCATTAATTTACAGCGATTTTTGATAGAAGCAAGAGTTCTTATTAAATTATTCGTACACCTGTGAAAAAGCTGATTCTACCGATGATCATTATGTTCTTTATATATACAATAAAACTATTTGCTTTTTTTTAAATCTTATTTTACAATATTCGTGGTATACATCCAAGAGCCGATTCATTACATTAAACGATAAAGATTTGATAGAAAATAGGGATCATTATTTAATTAACGACTGGCTTCCATTATTTTAATTATTCTCCTTTCTCGAATGTGGGCTCTGCGAATTGCCGTATCAACGTATACGTGACCGTAGGTTAGACAGAGACAAATACTGCTCACGTGACCACGTCACAACAAATCAAATCAAGAATAGATTGGTTTTACTTTTAGACTTATCATTTCTTGAGAGGAAAAGTGCATACATCATTTAACATAAAACTGGTGGTCTCGTGACTTTAACACTAAATGGTGCAACATCATCTTCTAAATAATACCATACAATGAAAAAATGAAAGGAAAAACAAACAAACTAAAATACGACCTAATAGTTGCAAAAATAAATCAACAACAGAAAAGACAAATCAACGATACTACACGAGATTACGTTAGTCCTGTTCACGGAACCCCGTCGCCAACATATTATTCCACGTGTCATTACATCTCGCCGAGAAAGCCGCCGCACGAGAGGCAAGATAAAAAAGCCCATTTCGCGCATCCCCGTGCGCCGTTCTATCTTTAAAGATCCTTGATGGGGCCGCGCGGGGGAGACTCCAACGGTCGTTCCGCGAATCGAAGCGCAGCGTCACCGGAAACGGAGGTGGGCGTGACGCAAACCGTTTACTCGCGCGCGCGCGCGCGCGCGAAGCCTTTCTCTCTCTCCCTCCCTCCCGCGTTTTATATAACTCGCGAGCGAGCGAGGATTCGGCTTCTCGTATTTTTGGACCCCGGCGCGCAAAACTTCGCGGGCCGCTTCGGCGCCAATAAAGCGAGTGACGATCGGCGGCTCGCGCGCCGTGACGACGACGGAATCTCTCCCCGCTGAGGCTGCGGCGCGACCCGCGGCGCCCCGGCGTTTCGCTCCGCGAAGTTAGAGCTCTCTCTCTCCTCGCGGTTATTTCGGGGGACTTTTCGACGGACGAGCCGACGGAATCGACCACTCGTCGTGTACGAGCGCCGGTATACTCGATGATTTTTCTGAGGCTGAGGAGGTTGCGAGCGTCTTTGAGGAAGGTCGACTCTTCGGGTTTGGATTGCGAGCGGCTTGGGTGGTGAGGGGGTTCGAAGTCGTGTGTGTAAATTTACAAGGGGAGTGTAGGGGGGTTGGGGAGGGGGATTTGATTAAAACTTTGAGCATAGTTTTCTTATGGCGAAATACGAGGAAAGTCGAAATATTAGGGGCTAACGCTCGGAATTGTCCACGCGGGAGGTCCCTACAGTTATCTTTCTTTGATAAGACGCATTCGGTATCGGAGAACCAAAAAATCAAACGATATAAGAGAAAAAAAATCTTATAATTTGAGAGCCTGTGCGATAAAATATCTCAATTTGATGAACTGAAAATCAAAATTGGACGCAAACTAGAAGATATTAAAAAAAAAACAAATGCAATTTGATCATTTTCATTGTGGTTCTTTACCCTGTAGATATTTCATAATGACAAAACTTCATATTTTTATTAAATGTACTTTTTTAAATTAAATGTAATCTATTTCAGGGCGGAAGAAGAAGTATTAGTATCATTAAAGAAAATTATTCAGTTTGAGTCATTTTCAATAACTTAAACGGAACCCCACTACAGCATCAATATAAACATTGCAAAAGCAATATAAATATGCAATATGCATATAACAAAAGTCCAGAAAAAAATGTTAGTACGTTATCTTAATGTGAAAGGAGTGAAGAGAGTTTATTCATTGAAACCGATTGAAAACTGAGTAAATAAATTGAAGTGAAGTGAAAGGAGTGAAGAGTAAACAATTGAAGTTTTCGCTTGAATCGAGTAGTTTTCCATCCTTTCACACCTTCAACCGGTAGCGATTGGAACGTCGACTCTCTCATCGTCATCAATTACGTCGGCTGACTTGTGTGGTGTCTCGCGTGCGCGTGTATATAGCTACTCCTACCGTCACTTCGCCTCATTCTGCTTTGGTACCCACCTGCAAGAATAACAAAAGTTTCGTTGTTAGTGACTTTCGAGTCAACTCCTGTCCTAAAAATACGCCCGCTAACAAAAATATAAAAGTACGAAGCAATCCGTTTTGCATTCTAAACTAAATCCTAAGTGATAAAACGAAAGTCTCGCATTAACACAGTGGGAGCATAAACGCATCCTTTTTTCCACTGCTTTTAGTATAACAATATTTTTGGCGCATGCGCGCAAGTTGCGCGTCAGTGGAATTGGAAGACGTGACAAGGCACGCTTCGCCCGGGACTAGTCACAATAAACAATGTATCTTTACGACTTTCATAACCCGATTGGACAGCGAGCTATTTTATCGTGTTTACCTTGCACTTCCTACCGAATGTATTTTAAAAACTAGACGCGCGGATGTACAATATCAACACTCGAAGATGGACATTCGGCGTAAATCAAACCGCAACGCCCAGGAATCGGTTCCGATTTTTATTAACGCTCGAGCTTCCGCCTTCGCGTTTCAAATTCGCGTCTTCGATCTTAAAAGCAAGTCGCGCAAATTTAAATTTTGGCAAATCTTCCGAAAACCGTGTAAAGTTGAATCAGCGAAGAAGTGCTAAAATTAAAGAAAAATTGTTCCGCTAATCGCTAAATACTGAAATGGTGTACACAGCTGATTTTTCGCCAATGCCCAGGGATTATTAGATGTGAGAAAAAAAATATATAGAAACGTACAAAACTCTAGACTTTATTTAGGGTTTATAAAAGTATAGAATCACAAAAAAATTGATTTGGGGAAGTGAAAGGAAAGTTGAGAATAACAAGGATATAGAGTTTATTAAAATCAGTAGAAAAATCAAAGTTTCATGCGACATTCAGTAGTATTAATTGCAAAAGTTACTTTTTTAATATTTCTTTTTGATACCATAGATAAACACGTACGTAATACTCTATTTTACATAAATTTATTATAAAATTCCTCTTTATATTTATCAGTAATACCCACAGGCATCCTCCTTCCACTAAATTACGTGATTTTCCAAAAATTCAACTTCATATCATACCTGACCCTTGCATCCTGCTCAGCTCACGAAATCACCGCATAAAAAAGACTTTAAATATAATCTCCCTGCCCCGTCGCAATTATCCTTGCACTCGCCGTTCGCGGCGCGCGGTGACAGGGTGACGTCGCGAAGCGAAGGGACTTCGCCGCGAAGTCGCCGCGCGCTGCCAGGGAAGTCGGCGCCGCGTTTCATGGTCGGAGTGCGGAGTCGGGAGATCGCCGCTGCGAATAATTGGACCTGATACGCGCCCGACGTTTCCCGAACGAACTCCACTTTGTTCCTAAATCACGGATGGAGGATATTTTCGCCGCGGGGCCCGGCCGACGCAGCGTGATGCACTGCCGCGGCCATAAATTAGCCGTATTTCGAGCGTTGAATCGGCGATGTGGTTTTTCTTTTTTTTTCTATAGGCGGAGTTTCCTATTTTTCGCGGCTAATTAATCGCCTCGTTCCTTTTGATTAACGCCAAGTGTACGCGGTTACTTTGCAGAAGGGGGACAGGGGAGAGTTTGCCGAAAATTTACTGAGAAAATTTGTTGGAAAAAATTACCGTGATTCGGGTAAAAAATGAATTATTAGGAATGACAGTTAATTGGTAATGGATGCGACAATTAATTACTTTGTTTGCATTCATAAATTAAACGGTTTTTCGTTCGTTGTGACTTGTAAGAATGAGTTATGGAAAGTAGTAACTCTAATTAAAAATTGATTATTTTGATCAATAAAATTGGAATACAAAAAAGTGACCGAACCTCAACGTCTTGCAATTTTCTTACAACTTTGCGACTGCAGGATATAATATTTTGATTCAAAGGTTTATTTATAAAAGTTCAAATGGAATATAGCAATCCTTTTCGTATACCTAACGAAGTAGATGTTGGTGGGTGTAAACTAAAGATGGTAAGATTCTTAATTAATTTTGTTCAATACACAAGGCTAATTGGAAATCTTAAAAATCAGCTAATTTTTATGCATAAAAATTCAAGACAGTGGACAGCATCGTATGGTCACTCCGACCATCGCGCGGGTATTATATTCTAGATATCATCTTATTATTATTGCATAAAATTAATATTAAATGACTACGAAAATAATACGTCCACTTGAATGTACACTCATCTGGGTACGGTATATCAAGAAGCTGATAAATGTTGCACATAAAACTTAAGAATAGACGCAGAGAGGCATTAAAAAATTCAATTTGCAATTCACCATTTGTTTTAAATAACTTGTTTGCTTGTTTATTAGATTATATTTCATCTAATTTATCCGTCTGACATTGCTTTTAAAAATTGAGAAATGACCAAGTTAATGGAACCATCGAAGTGCAATTCAACTTTTAGCCGCTGCCTTCACAGTTAGAACCGAGATTTGTTTTTGACTACGATGATTCGCATTTACAATTCCGTCCGGATGCCAAATGCTCACATAATTAAATAGATGAATTCATCTTGATTTTGTCAGAGTTTTGGCAAATGTCTCAAATTTACTGCATAATTTACTAAAAATCTCGATTACTTCGAATGCTTTATAATTATACTGACGTCTTTAATCCGTTACATCGAGTATGTGCACCTTTTTAGGCAATAACGAAAACATTTAGGAGATCAATGATCTCATAAATATTAGATCAAACATTTCCATTGTAAAAGATCCGATGCTAAAATTCCGGACTCTAAACACAACATTCCATCGATTACGACATTGCGAATGTATTCTTGAACTTTAAAAATGTCTAAACATTTTCCATCATGTACAAATATTCCAATCGATCGTCGCTTTATACCATAATAATTGAGTCCTACAGATCCAGAACTAATTTTATCACCTCGCGAATGAAAGCGCGCGAAACGTGCACGGTTGAAAATCCGTTCAATTTAAAACATTATTTTCGTGTTTTAAATTGAACAAACAATAACTGAACCAAAAATTTGTATACTTATAACTATTAAACTACAGAAAAATTGTGTTTTACTTGAATTGATTCAGAAAACAACGCAAAAAATCTGTAAAAATTATCCTCTAACGCAATAGAATTTTGGGATGTATTTTAAACAAACTCTGTGTGTTAAAGAAAACCCAAGGAAGAGTGTGCGTTAAACAAAAATTTCGTGCAATTTCACATCGAAACACCCAAAACACAGAATTTTCAATCGCGCGTAAATCCCGCCTCGTTCGCATTCGGACCGGCTGCCGTAAAGCCCGCGCCAAAGTCAACCTTCTGGAGAGCGGCGTCGGCCGCTGACGTCAGCGCGGCGTTAAGTCGCACTCAGCCCCCGTTTTTCCCGATCGCGGCGATCGTCACAATGGGTTTCACCCGGCGGAGCTGCGCGCGGGCGTCGGCATTCCTCCACGTATTTTTGGCGGCATTGTCGGCCGGGCCAAGACTTTCGCAACTTTCGCACGGGATGACCCATGCGTTTTTACACACACCTGCCCTAACCCGCGACTTTGAAAATTTGAGGCCAATGCTAAGGCGCCGCAGCCGTAGCCCAGTTACGCTTTTGATTTATGCGCGCGCAAGCGAGAGCTGGACACGCGGTCGGTATAGAGATCCCGGGGTGAGATTTTTACGCGGGTGAGTCGCGAATTCCTCGTGTCGCCGGGAAGTTTCGGGGTTTTCGAGGTGTAGGCTGATTCTTTGTTTATGATTCACTTGTCGAGGCTTCTGTTTATCGAGATTGTTTACTCATTCCGGTGGGTTTCTGATTTATTTATTTGAGTGATCACTAATGACGGCTTGGAAATCCACGTTTTAACGCTATTAAATAAATCTATTGTTTATTGGATCGGGTCCTGTTTGTTTCCCTTGTACAAACATTCATTTTTATTTTAGACGTAAAAATTAATGAATAAACGTTTTCTTTTTGATTTTCACATTTACTACCACCTACATATGTACCTTGAAGTTATTTGTTTTTTAAAAACTTAAAAGTAATATCGACGATTACAGAGTTTTTTCTTACAAATTAGCGTATTTCTTTTATCACAACGTCAAAAAATCCGCTTACCATAAAAACAAATTATAAAATCCTCTTTGAATGCCAAAGAAAATTCAATACGTCGTTCATTTCGGACGGACGTTCGAAGTGAGGTATTAGCGAAGCAGCGCTCGGGGCGTCGAAAATTAATGTAGTGGCAAGTGCGAAGACAAGCTTCGCCGATTTTGCGCTTCCTTATTTTAAACCCCGCACAGCTGGTCCGACGCTTTCGTTTCCGACTCGCACCTCTATTATTCGAAACTCCTAATTTATCCCCTTTCCACCGTTTAATTTTAAAGCGTATCAACTTTTGCGACGAGCGCCGAATTCTTTTTTTCGGGAATCGAAAAAATTTTTAAATATTCAACGTTGATGATTTTTGCTGATTTATCCCAATAAAATGTTTGATGACTGACGAGAATTTTCTATTTAGCCGAGTGATATAAAGTCTATTACTGAAGGGTAGTTGGCTATTTGATGAAAATTCCCATGTAAAAATAGAATTTAGGCTCTAAAATACATCAAAGAAGATACTAAATAATCAATAAGCATGATTTCTCGGTCGTGAATAACATTATGTTAAATAATGTAATCCTTACAATTTTTAAATATTTATTTTTGTTGGATCAGTTAATGTATTAAATAGTTCGTCTATACATATTGTTTTTAAATCTCGATTATAAAGAAATTTACCCTAGTATAAAAATGTGATTATTTTATAACCATTTGTTAAATATTTTTTGGTCATAAAGTAGTCGAAAAATCGTTTCAAATATGCTTTGAAAAGTTATTGTTTTTTTACCGGGGTATTACATTTATTACTATCCTATACCGAAAAGACTACGAAGTCAAAATTTTATTTATAAAAAAATGTTTCAGTTTTCCTTGAGAATAAACAAATGTACACTGTTATACACACCTACGTTACTTAAATATGGCACGACATGTTCTGTACATAAATTTTCATCTTTTAAAGGTACCCCCCAAAAGCACTGTAACATTCCGAAAGACACATCGTCATAACCCGCCAGTATATTATATCACAGCCCCGGGGGGGAATTCACCCTTGACCTTTGATCGCCGTCGGCTCGGGCCTCATCATCGCCGCGTAGTCCAGCGTCGCGGGAGTGTCTCGTGCGGCGGTCAGTATATTATCTCTCCCTATAGCCGGTGTCCAGACGTAGAGCCGAGTCCGACCTCAATGCTATTTTAAAAGTCTCCGTCTCGCTCGCTCGTCTTGCCCGTTGCTTTCGCGCGAACCGCGCGATTCGATCGCCCGGTTCCCATAAATTCATCGGTGATGTATTTTCGACGTACAACACACACTCGCACCCCTCGTTAGCCCGGCGAGTCGTGCCGGCGCGGATTTTCGGTGCGCTCGGATGGTGCGCCACCCGAAGACAATGCCAGACGTACCGAAGGGAGTTATTGGTGCTCGATGTTTGGTACAGATTGTATCGACGCTCATAACGAAGAAAAGTACATTTCAGAAAAGGCCCGTTTTAATTTGCCGTTTTTTAAGCGTTAGAGAAAAGTAAACTTTACTAAAATCTGAGAAACTTAGGGTATCGAACGAATGATACCTCAAATTTACTAGGATCTGAAAGAGTTCACTTTTCAAATTCAAGTTGGCCTTTGAAATGTGTTGTTCTTCGTTAGGAACAACAATATGCTTAGCCACACTAAAAAATGAGGACTGTTTTCTCAACATCTGTAAAAAGTTGTGACTACCCACCAAACTGATTCCATTCGTTTTCAAATTGATTATTTTATCAAAAGAATGAATGCTTTTCTTTACAGGTGACTAGAAAATAGTATTTATTTACACGCTTCATTTTTTGAGAAATATGAAAAGAATCGCAAATTTGTTTTTTTTCGTACAGGTTCTTGTGATTTCTGATTTAAATAGGTGTCTCGAATCGTTATAGATGTTTATCAAGTTTTAATTCATCCTAATCTAAATAAATTTAGTTATGTCATAATATGTTTTAAACAGACTGTACATAAATATGTCTATATATCCCTGATAAAAACTTCCATTTATCCAATTCAGCGAGTAGATGAATGTTGATATGTATATTGTTAATGCAAAGCTTCGAGACTTTTGAACTGCTCTGCGATAATGTGAAGAGTAAGTCCTAACTTCATTTCAATGTAAAATTACTGTATTTATTAAAAAGAAAAAATTTAGACTCTCTAAGCTGAATCATCTCAGTTTTCACTCTGGACGAGTAGATTTTCATTCTCAAATTATTTAGGAATATCTAACATTGCAGATTTGTGCAAATCGTAAAAACCACATTAAACAACAGAGAAACTAACGTCTATAATTCAAAATAATTTGGCCTGATAGTAAAACGAAACAGATTCTAGCCAGAATTTAGCTAATTTGCACTTAATTCATGAATAATAAATGAAATGTTTATTTAAAGATGTTTTTTGGAGCAGCTAAAAAGTAACCAATCGTTTGCTAGTAAACTTAGCTAATTCTTAATACCTCGACATCAAAAGAAGCTTCATCTCTACCAGGATACTTCGAAATTTCCGAAGTAAAAATCCTCCCACACAAGTTAAACCCACAATAAACGAATTTCTTACTATTTTTTTTTTTACTTTATTATCCTAAAGAAAGAATCAGTCGCCGGGCGATCTTCACGCGCGGTGGCGCGCGAGTCGGCTAATTAAAGTCAGGTCAGGTTGAGCCAGACGTGTCAATGCTGCGCGCCTCCTCTCAGTAGGAAAATTGCACGTGTCAAGTGTTTCCGAGACGATCGCCGATTCTAAAATCGTCAGTGACAGTGACGCAAACTACCTGCGCTCGGCTCCCCACCGCGCCACCCTACCCTGCCTCTGCGTGACATCTGCGATTATCGCACCTCGCGCTATGCAACGCGCTCCTGCAATTTGCTAACAGCGCGGCGACGTTAAGAGCACGGAGTGCGGGGAAAATATGTGTTAGAAGGAGTAACGATGATTTTTAATGTGGCTCGAATAAAATGGGATCGAATTGTTTGTCGAGAGTTTCCTTTCTTCAGCGCTCTTATATTATTTTTATCGAAGTATTTTAAAAGCGCGTTGGGTCCGATAAGACAATTTCATTGTAGAAAATAATAATAATGATATTTTGGTTAGAGAGGAAACTTAAAATTCCTCAGCAATAATATCATTATCTATTTAAAAATAAACTATTAATTAAACATTTTTTTGTAGAAACTGTTTTGTTTTAATAAAACAGACTTTATTGTCCATAACGATTATGATTCTAACATGTAACATATTCGTAGTTTAGTTTAATGAAACATAAAATCCAGCACTTTGTTTGATCTTGCAGTTCGGCAAAAAATTTTATGCTGAATTTTTACGAGTTTTACCAAGGACCACGCGACAAAGTAACATCTCTTAATTTCAACCCGCTGCCATTTTACAAATTTTCTTTTACTCCATCTCGCTTCTTTTCTTAATCTGCTTGCTTCTTTCTCTCAAAACACTTGTCAGCATTCTATTTCAGTAACGTCCGTTGTTTATAGAATGGCAAAGAGATTCGCAAAATGCGGGCGTATTTCTTTTTCTCATATATATTTGGACTCGGCCGAGAACAAAAATTTTCAAATATAAAAGAACTGTACACTTCTTTTCGCATTGGAAAATCAAAAATTTCAGTTTGCAAGTGTAATTGAGGGGCGTTCACCCACGATTCGCCGAATTAACGCGTTAGAGTGTTTTTTTTTTAAACTTACGCGAAAGCAAAGTTTATTGGTAAGTATAGTCATCAAAAATCTTTAACGTAAAATAAAATTTTAAAACTTACATCGAGTTATAAAATTGGTAGCTTTCCGAATTTCAAGAAGAAATCTACTTATTTTTCAAAGATAAAAATTTATAGTCACAATTAATAGTCTAAATATAATCAAGCAAAATTCCCCAAAACAAATTTCCGAAGCTTCTAAAAAAATTTTAATCGAATGACTGAACTTCTATAAAATCGAATTTTTATTTGTTTCGAACGTTGCCTGTAAAAGAATTCACCATAAACTGGCCAGAAAATGCATATTTCAACTAATCTAAACTAAATCTTCAACAATTCTTAAACCATGCAAAATAAGATTTCACAAAAAAAAGCGAATTGATTTTCTCGTCGATGAAAAAAAAATCCCGAATTTTTCCGCTAAATCGAAACTAGCGCAGAGGAATCGGAAAGCGCGCGCATGCACGCGTGTATCCGCTGGACAGCGTTATTTTAACGATTGACAGAGGCCGCTCCGTCGGCGATCCAAAAAGCTTAAAAATAAAAGCCCCACCGGGCTATTACGTATGTATTTTCATCGGGGCTAGATTTAAAGATCGACGCACTCGTAAACTTCGCGACGGCTTATATATGCGCGCGGGCAGAAAAATACATAAACGCCGTGTAGGGCGGCCGGACCGTAAGGGGCCGCGCGCACGGGAGCACCAGCCGAGCCGCGTTATAAAACCAAGATAGACGTTCGCAGCCTCCGCGGGCTCCCACCCCCGTTGCATCTTTTGTTTGGTTTCTTCACCTCTTTCTCTTTTAATGACACCGTGCGCCTCTTGACGGAAAGGCCCGATTGCATCAGCGTTATTAAATCAAAATATACTTTTTATTTTTGGATATTTTTTAAAAGTGTGTCTTTACTGTTTCCTCATTGTTTGCTTTCTTTGAGGCTCACAAAAAGAACGGGTGAAATTTAAAAATTCGATGTTTAACTTTTGCAGTTGATAATTTATTTTTAAATAAATGGCTTTGTTGCTGACGGAAAAAATAAATAATGCACAGAACAGTCACTGTTTTATTATCTAATTGAATAAACAATTTTGTTTGTGAATAATTATTTCTTTATAATTTTCTTTGAAAATGTTAGAAACGAAAGTCTATAGAGGGTAGCGAAAGCCTGCGTAGTACATGGCAAACTATAGGATCAGACGACCTAATGCGGGCGCATAGTGAAAACGTGGCGTGCACGTGTTGTCGCGGCATTTTCTGAGATTTACCAGAGACTAGCCAGAGTCACGTTTTCCCCGCCGTCCTCGTGCCTTAGTTCTCGTGCAATGAAATTATATTTTATTTTTTATTTTTTTTCTATTTCATTGTGCGGTTTAGCTTTTAATTACGATAAGTTTATCATGCTCATTTCAATTTTAAATTTAACATAAATTGTTGACGTAGCAAACATTTATATGAATACATAGGGGGTGTTATTTTAGTACATTCCTCGAGGAAATGCAGCATTTCTTTACTGGATGCGCAGTTTGTTTGTACAAAGAAGACGTGACAAAGAAGATGTAGAGATCTTTTGTGTGTTTCATTTTTAAATCATATTACTCTGGTTTACAGCCTCTAAAAAAATATCATTACAGATTAAAGCAGTACTCTTCCCGTGATATTTTAATACTTTTTGGTGCGACTGATACTTTTTGTTTTAATTCGATGTACACTTCCCGGTAAACAATTTGGTAACATTAGTTACAAAAGCTAGACTCATCTTATCACTAGACGATAATTCCCACGCGCAAAAAGAACCGGATCACCTGGGCGCTAACTTGTTGGGGCTGTTTTGTACCAGTAACAATGTTTGTGCCAGTAACATTCCAATGCTGAACTGAACCAACAAATGTGAGCGCACTGGCGATCCTGAAAGAGGAAGTCATACAGCAGGCTCAACATGTGGAACTACTCCGGCTCTCCGAAGCGCCACGCACAGAACTCAAACGTGGGACCGCCCATGGTCCTACATTTGAGCCGCAGTAGTGCGAACGATCGGCCGGCCGTTTTAGTTCCATCCGGTTTTTTTTGCGCGCATAAACCATCAACAGCCGAGCGGAAGTTACTAAAATGTTTTTCCGAGTAGTGTACATGTGTATGCCTTTGCAAGTACTTCGCAGTCTTTTAGTGTATTTAAAAATAGAAGCTTTCGACTATATGAGAGTGAATTTAAAATTGAACGATTAATTCATATTCTCAATAATAACTTAGTAATTTTGTAAATTAATAGATACTTGAACATCGTGATTCTGACTGATCGAAATTAAACTTAATCAATCGCCAATAAACAGTCATTAAAAGATCAAAAGCCGGGTTTACGATTGATTATTAGCCATTTCGTTAAGCACACCTGACAAGTGATCGAAACTTCATTTTATAACAAAGTGTGCCTCGTACTTCGTTTAAATCGGTAAAAAAGTAAAGCGTTGCGGAATGGTTTTCTTAAAAATCGATCGAACCAATCCGATTCTCGAGTTTGCGCCAAACAATTAGCTCTACCTCTTGGATCCTGTACTTGGTGCGTATGGTCTTCCTCCGCGTGGTCGTCATGGTGATAGCGTCGTCGGTCTCCTCGATGACGGGATCGTCATAAGTGACTTCGACCGTGGGCTCGTCGTAAATGACCTCCACGGTGGGCGAGCCCTCGCGCTCCGCCCCGTCCTCCTGCGGCTCATCCTCGCCGATCTTCTCCGGCACCACCGCATCCATCACATCCATAACCTCAACGATCCTCGACGGTAAAACCGCGGCTTATATCCGAAAGGTGAGCGAGGGAAACAAAAAACGAAAACCTCGGCGAGTACCTCCCTTCACCTCTGCGATATATCTATATCCGATTCGCACGCGCGCTCGTACCGATCCTGCGGGAGGGGGGGGTGGGGAGCGCGCGAAATTCAAAGCCCGTGACACTCGGCGGCACTACCTCGCGCTCGCCCCTCGCGGCGCGCACACAGAACTGACTGGCGCGAGCTCCGGCGCCCCGAGGCATCACACGGACCGCAAGGCCAAAAGCCGTAGCGGCTCGCGGGGGGGAAAGCGCGCCTCTCCGAAATCTCCCAGAGCCGCTCTCGCTCCTACGAAAATAGCCGCGCCGCGGCAGCCTCTGCGCTCGCGGTGGAGCTTTTTCCCTCTCTCTTGGGAGAGCGAGAGCGCGCGGGAACCCGCCGCAGGCCCGGCCCGATCGCAGCGGCTTTTTTTTTCGGCGCCGCGGATGGAGCTGGCTAGTTTCCGGAGAATCGAGCCGACGCGTTCTCTCTGGATGGGAATGTGGAACTCGTGGATTTCGCGTTCGAACGAGGGAACGTGCACTTGCGATATGAGTCGATCACTTGTTCGACAAGTGTACGTTTCGTATAAAATGTGTACATTTGGACGAATTCCCCTTTTTCATATTTACAGAGTTCGGCGAGATGCGCAATGAGGTACTATTGGAAGTTTCGAGATTTTTCTTTTTTTTTAGAAGGAGAGGACTTTAAATTGAGATTATAATGAGAGTCGTTTAAAGAAAATGTTGATTTTTTAGGTAACTATAGAAAAATTATGTCACGGTGCAAGAGATTACAAACTAAAAAAATAAATTAATCGTGAACATATTTTTGATTAGTGAACAATTAAAAAGTTACTATATGCAATAAATGAAAACGTGATTATCATACACAAATTTTAAATCTATCGTTACTGTTACTTTTAAGTCTTTATATAATGAATAGAACTTATACTACATTATGCTTTTAAAAGTGGGATTTACAGCTGAACTGACCAGAATAAATTGACTTACAAAATAATAAATAATAGATTTTCTGAACTGAAAATCCGGCTTTATCCATATTGTTAAAATATAGTGGTTAATATACTGCTATTTATTTATTTATTTTACCTAAACTTAAAACTAAATGAGAATGATTTATTTAGGATTAATTTTGTTTAAATCAATATATAAACATATTTTTAATTAATTTTTATTTATTTAACTATAATTCTGAATCGAATATAACGTCGCTTGGTTTTAGGTACCCCCGTATCTTGTCGTTGATCTCTGGTGGCAGAAAGCCGCCTAGCGACATGTAGATAAAGTTTGCAGATCGGTGGGCGTGCTTTCTGTGGTCGAAAGCATTTTTAATCTTTGCCATTAAATCGTTGTAATAATGGCCTGATCGGCCCATCCATCGCAGGTTGTCCCTCGTTATCAGCGACTGTGGTAATTTTTTTAACCGCTGTCCTAAGTCTTTGGCACTCTTGGAAAACACGTCAAGATAAGTCATCCCTCCATAAAAATATTCATTTTTCATCGTTTCGATATCCAGGAGACACTTGTTTCTGATTTCCTTCCGATGTTCAAAGTTTTCTATGAATAATTGATTGACGTCGTTATCTATACGAACTCCGGTCAGCGCTTGCTGCATGACGAAATATTTTATGACCGTTGTGCAGTCCTGTAAAAAAATAAAAATTTAGTAATTTAAGTAACGCATATTCTGATCAATTTATAGTAAATTTGTTTCCAAGGCTATTCTAACTTTATTAATAAAAAAAAAATGGATGCTTACCTCTAACGGCTCGATATACGTCAAAGGCGTGCGGCCATAGGCATCGGTGCACGTGGGATCGGCGCCTCGCACCAGTAGGAACTCGAACATCGGTAGGTTCTTCACGGCCAGGTGCAGGGGTGTTTGGCCTTCCGCGTTCCTGGCGGCCAGATTGGCGCCCCGGTACAGCAGCAGAGCGGCAACGGACACTTCGCCGTTCCTCGCGACCAGGTGCAGCGGCGTGTTCCGGTGGATGCGGTCGATGTCGTTGACGCCCAGGCCTTGGTTCAGCAGGTGGCTGATCAACTCCTCGTCGTTCGAGCCCTCGCACGCGAAGTGTAATACATTTTTTCCAGAGCAGTGGAGGGCCTTGGGGTCCGCCCCGAATTGCAGCAATAACTGCACAATTTTACGATTGCCGCTAGCTGCCGCCATGTGCAGGCTGCTCCGCTGGAGCTCGTTGCTGTCGTTGGGATCGGCGCCCCACAGCAGCAGGAGGTCGACGATGCACTTGAAGCGGTGCGTCACCGCCACGTGGAGCAGGCTCTGCAGGCCCTGCTCGCGGGCCCGAGGACCCACGACCTCGCCGAGGGTGACGGAGCGGCCGACGTAGCAGCGCACCGCGCGGTCCAGAAGTCGGCTGCTGTTGAGGTCGCGGCCAATGGGCAGCTTGTCCAAGCCCAAGAACTGCTGCGCCGCCTCCGGCGTGCCGGCGATAATCGCCACCTCCATCTTATCGTTTAACTCATACAAAGCGGATAAATAATTTTCTGCCTGAAAAATTTTTCTAGTTAGTATTTTCTACATTTTTTTAATATCTTGAAGAAAAATTAAATATTTACCTCTAGGAATGCCATTGTTGATATATAAATACTGATGAAATTTGGCGATGTGCGAAAAGCTGAAAAGCAAAAAATAATTTTTATTAATTTTTTTTCCAGAAATTAATATAAAACGTATACTATTTTTTAACACGCCGAGAGTAAAACGCGATTACTAAATTGTCAATCAGTTGGCTAAATCAAAAATAGCGAAATGCAGCAAGCATACGAGTGGGGTTTGTCGCCCGAGCGCAGCGAGGGTGACAAATCAAAAGACGAGACCGAGGAATACTGTTAAACTGTTAAGTGAAACTAATAATATAAAAATTACAAATTATGTGAAAAAAAGCCAATTTTTTTTTTCAAAAAACTAAGGCAGCTACAAAATCGAAATTAATCGATAAAAATACTTGAAATTTTCAAGCTTAAATATTTTAAAATAATTTTTGTATGAATTTTA